>JACXGJ010000302.1:0-142379 GCA_016801105.1 Esox niger
CTTTCACGTGTTTTTTCCAACTGCCGACGGTGTCGCCATTTCTCATTTCACCCGTTTTTGTGCGTACGCCTGGGTCAGAGCTTGCGTGAAGGACCGCACATTTTACCGTCAAGTTTGCTTTTTATAAATACCAACTATTGCGTAGAGAGCGGCGTACGCCTTCTTTTGTGCGTACGCAACGTTTATAAATGAGGCCCCTAGTCTTTTTCCTCTGGAGTTTTCTAGGCTATCTGGCCTACATTGCACTGGCCAAAGTAGTAATGCAAGCCAAACAGAAGCAGTCTACCAAGCTTTCTAACAAAGTCTGCGCTCTGCAATGTATTATGGCCAAAGTTACTGCTCATGTGTGCTTCCTCGCCACTAGTGGTATAAACGCTGCCTTGTGTACATTAGGCTACCCTTGAGTCTGTCGACATGGTATTATATTGGGCAATTAATATGGCAATTATTTATAAATTTTAATCAAGATGGAGGGGATATGCAGGTTGTTTTACATGGGTTGGTGTTGAGTTGATTGATGTATTCGCTTAAATCTAACAGAACATTGCATTTACATCATTTATACTGCAGGGTGATAATGCTATTCTACTTTTTCACTGTTTTTCAAACAGCGTCTGTGACCATGTTATCCAGATTTAGTTGACTTTTAATTTGCCACTTTTCGTTATAAGCTTGGCAATTTAAAACTGAATTGATGGAGTTCATTCAATAGATTTTTCTGTTCACCGCAGGGTATGTTAGTTGGCAAATACTGGCATTTTACCGGTATCAGGTGTACGATATCTCCATTGTTGTTCCGTGTGTGTCGCGTTGGAGGTGGAGTCATGGCAGTTTTCCTGTGATGTCACTATGGGCGGGTACAGGGTATTATCTGCAGTGGAAAACCAACTAAAGCAAGCCGAGTCTCCTCAGGAAGTGTAGTCACTTCTGGGCAGGTTTTGATGAACACACTGAGGAACTTGAAGTCAGAGACTCTCTCCACTTCAGCTACATCGATGTGTATGGGGGCATGAACATCCCTCGCAGCTTCCTTAAATCCAAGATCATCTCCTTAATCTTACAGACGTTGAGAGAGAGGTTGTTGTCCTGGCACCATGTAGCCAGGTTCTTTACTTCCTCTCTGTAAGTGGTCTCACGGTTGGAGATGAGACCCAGGGTAGTTGTGTTGTCTGCGAACTGAGCCACTGTGTCTCGCATCCCCTGTGAAATTTGGTGGACGATCGCTGATGATCTGGGGATGCTTCAGCAAGGCTGGAATTGGGCATTTTTGTCTTTATGAAGGACAAATGAATCAAGCCAAGTACAAAGTTATTCTGGAAGAACACCTGATTTCTCCTTTTTTCACTATGTTCCCCAACTTTGAGAATTGGTTTTCCTAGCAGGACAATATTCCATGCTACACAGCCAGGTCAATCAAGGTGTGGATGGAGGACAACCAGATCAAGACCCTGTCATGGCCAGCCCAATGTCCAGACCTGAACCCCATTGAAAACCTCTGGAATTTGATCAATAGGAAGATGGATGGTCACAAGCCATCAAACAATGCCGAGCTACTTTAATTTTTGTGCCAGGAATAAACCCAACAGCAATGTGACAGACTGGTGGAGAGCATGCCGAGACGCATGGAAGCTGTGATTAAAAATCAGGGTTTTTCCACCAAATATTCATTTCTGAACTCTTCCTAAGTTAAAACATTAGTATTTTGTGGTTGAAAAAATTATATTAATTTGTTTTCTTTGCATTATCTCAGGTCTGAAAACAATGCATATTTTTTGCTTTTTTTGACCAGTTGTTATTTTCTACAAATAAATACTCTAAATTACAATATTTTCATTTGGAATTGGGGAGTAATGTTGTCAGTAGTTTATAGAATAAAACAAACATTTTCATTTTAATCCATCACATACCTAAGAATAGAAAACCAGAGGCAATTAAATGTAAGTTTTCTAGTTGCACTATATTGTACTAAAATTATTTCTGAAAGTTCTTACAAAAATAAACATAATGTCTGGTCACGCAGGTCACGCCGCCAGCCCATTCCCAGCACACCCAGACACAACACACTCCCCAACTCACCTGAACGCAGCCCAAGATCACCATCACCCAAATTCTGAACACCTGTGTACTCCCTTTTATCCCTCTGCTCCGCCCTATATATGTCAGCTCAATTCGCCTGTGTGATTGCGAGGTATTGCCAACTTTTCAGAGCATTTGGGCATTCTTTGGTATTGGTTTTTCTCTGGTTTTGAAACTTTGCTTCTCAGTTTAACGACCAGCCCTGTCTGTTCCCTTCTGTACTGTTGCTCCCCGCAGACTGTCTACCCTTGGTGTATTTTATTCCTGGCTTTTGACAACAACTCCTGCTCAACGTTTTGTGTCTTTGTATAATAAACTTCGCCTCTGTGCTTGGATCCCATATCCCGAACTCTGCATTCATTACATATTTTAGTTTTATAGGGATTATAATACGTAGAGAATTTCTGTCTAAAACCCACGCTAAGGATATCACGAATATCGATACCTTGATTCCAAGTCGGCATTATTCTGTACCAACGATTACGGTCTCCATTTTCAACAGGTTTGGTAGTACCAACGAATATTTGCACACTTCAGAAAATAATGTTAAATCTTTGCAAGAAAAACAGAAAGTGCAGAGTGCAGAAAATTATTTGTCTTTTGTTACTATTTTGCTCCATTAAGTCTCAGCCTCCAACAAGTTGTATCCCCAAAACTCCTGGATGCTTATATATATTTTAGTTAATAATCTTGCCTCCTGAAGTTTATTGAGATGACATTGATGCAACAAATTTAGCACAGCTAGCATAATGTATGGATTTATAATGATGTGGTGTTGATGTGAAAACAAATAGACAGTTGCATGACGAAACATGTTTTTTGACATGCACATTAATAAATGATTGTCTCCAGTCCTTAAGTTCAATTTAGCCTAACTGCGAGTCTGTCACCGCAGAGTATTTCACAAAAATATATCAAACCATTACATATACTGTAACATTTACATGTTTAGTAACATGCAATATGATTGGGCCACTGTGTTGGTTCCATTGGCTTTGCATGGGGTGCTTGGATGTTGAAACATTTTTCAGCGGGGTTCGTAGGGCATTAGAAATCTTACCATTGCATAGATCAGTCACTGTGGCCTCCGGGCTAGTAAAATCAAATTAATGCTCAACTAGTGTCCTTGTGGATATTCTTTGTACACTTAATAAACAAGACATATACATTTATAAAGTAGATGATTTCTGTTCTCATTATAAATTCTGTTTGGTCAGATAATTAAACACTGAGTAAAAACGTCTCAATAAAGGCCAACATTTTTGTCAATTTGATTATACGTTTTTGAAAGTTCTTTATGAAAAATAAAGTATGCTTTAATGGTTAATTGTTCATTTGAAATAAATAATCTATTGATGTATTGGACCTTTGCCATGGTGTCTTCATGAGTATCGAGAATCATGTAATTTGGTATCGTATTGAAGTTCAAAATTCTGGCATTGTAACATTCCTTACCGGGTTTTACCTGGCTCAGAATGGGCTTTGGGGGTGACTACGCACAACAGTAAGCATGATTGGTCTGTGTACTGTAAAGGCAAGGAGTTACCATATAAATCTGTACATTTTATTAATTCTGACCATTTGATAAACCAAAATGTCTGTCATGCTTGAATAAATAATCCTGATTAACAATACTGGTTAAAAAAATATTTATATTACAACATTGACAGGGTGAAGGGGAGTGAGTTTGATGGACAGGGGTGTGGGCTTGGGAGAAGCAGTCAGTTGCAGAGGTCACCTCCTGCTTCAGAGCATTTCACACTATTTTTACTAACTAAATAAAAAGATCTGACAAGGCAACAGTGGTCTATCGGACTGGATGATATGACCTCAAATCAAAATCATGATTAATTTAACATATTACCTCGATTACGATTAATAAACCATTTTGATTCATTTATTTATTGCTTTGTTTTGTTATGTGAAGTTTTCATTGTAACATTGTAATATCAAGCTCATTGTAACATTAATTAAGGTGGTATATGAACAGTTTTTCTTCATTGTTGTCACATTATTTATTTAGTGTGCTGAAGTAAAATATTACTTATATAGCACCTTTTTAAACGCATGTAACAAAGTGCTTATTAAGAACCACAGCACAGAAAAGGTGAAAAGTCATATAAAACAAATAGACATTATCATTTATGACACATGGAAACAAACACAGAAAGAATATAGAAGCCAGTCTCTACCCACATTTTCCCAATTCGATTATTGAATATTATAGCACTGTGTCTGTTAAGCTGATGTGCACTAACCCCTTTCAAGGTGCAGCCTGTGTCCAAAACACTGCTGTCGTGTCCAACCACTGAGCAGTGCAGCTTTGACATTAGCACCGTTGTTTGTCCTTATGGCCATGAGGTTCTCTTCCGTGAGTTCCCACACAGAAAGCATATCTCATAGGCCCAGTGGTATGTTTTTCAGGGGAAAGTATTAATAAGATTAAATTACCGAAATAATCGACGTGGGATACTTACGTCCGTTAGAAGATCTCACCACCTTTAAGTTTATGTTCAGCTTGTTCAGTGGTTGTTTGATAAATTGCTATTACACACATTCGGAGAGGATTTTAAATGCAAATATTTTCCCCAATTCTTATCATATTGAGTATGGTGATTTTCTTTTGGCGCTCGCTAAAACCTATTTGGGGGGCACCGAAAAATCCTGTATGCCTTTACGCATGCTCTACAACAAATCCTCGAGGAATGTGAATAGGGTGACCATAATAACCTGTAAAGTGTGGACATCCGTTACTACAGACACCCATCTTTTTCATGTTGTCTTTTTACTATGCTGGCAAATGTGACATATATAATCAGCCAGTGCAGAACACTTCCATTAGTCACAACATACTATATTGTCTAATCAAAAGAGATAATGGAAGTAAATTCATTAAAGTGTCATGACTGATTTTAATGATTGTCATGTTTAAAAGCAGGGGAAAAAATTTTAGATTCACGATCAAGATATCAAGATATAACAATATCAAGATTCACTTCATAATATTGTTGTTTCACCCTGACATTAAATAGAATCATCAGATACCTAAATATTCCCACCCCTAGTTCTCATAGGGGAGGTGGGTATTTTCAGGCTTGTAGATGTCTTTTCTACGTAGCAATTGCCTAATTTATGAAAGTTAACAACTTTTGTCTCATTTAATCTAAAGCATCAGAACAGGAGCAATGGAAGAAGGTGGCCTAGTCACCTTCTGAATCACGTTATCTTTTACATCACATGGATGGCCAGGTGCGTGAGTGTCGCTTACCTGGAGAACACATGGCACCAGGATGCACTATGGGAAGGAGGCAAGCCGGCAAAGGCAGTGTGATGCTTTTGGCAATGTTCTGCTGGGAAACCTTGGATCCTGCCATTCATGTGGATATTACTTTTACATGTACCACCTGCATTGTTGCACCATGTGCACCTTTTCATGGCAACTGTATTCCCTGATAGCATTGGCCTCTTTCAGCGGATAATGCAACTTGCCACAAAGCAGAAAGGGTTCAGGAATGGTTTGAGGAACACAACAACAAGTTCCAAGTGTTGACTTGGCCTCCAATTTCCACAGATCTCAGTCCAATCTAGCATCTGTTGGATGTGCTGGACAAACAAGTCTGATCTGCGGAGGCCCCACCTCACAACTTATAGGACTGAAAAGATCTGCTGCTAATGTCTTGGTGCCAGATACCACAGCACACCTTCAGAGGTCTAGTGGAGTCCATGCCTTGACGGGTCAGGGCTGTTTTGGGGGACCTATACAATATTAGGCAGGTGGTCATAATGTTATGGCTGATCGGTGTATAGCATCCAGGTAAAATGCACATTCACTAAATAAGACAAGGAGAAAAGCCCACCTTGCAGAAATTGGTTGGCTAGAATGGAATTGCTGGAACAGAATTCTGGTAAGCGATATGCTCCAAAAATTATAAACTGGCATTGCACTGGGCCAGAGCTTTTGTTTTTTACTGAAACAATCCTACCTAGTGCAGCTTTAACAAAGTTGTGTTGGCACTGATGTCACTCTAATTGGCTGTAGGTGTTAGGATATCACTGATTGGCTGTTGTTAGAACAAACCATTTCCTGATTTTTTATTATAATGCTGTACAAAAAAACAGCAAAGAGAAAAATCATGAATCCTTTGATCAATGAAATTCATCTGTTTAATAACTGTACATTTCTTGATTGTACTGCATACTAACAATGCCTCATTCATAATTACATTTTTGCCAACCAAATTGGCAACTCCCAGGCCTGGGCCTACATTCACAGTGGTCCCCCCTTTCCGATGTAACTACATTAACCTCATGTGAAAGCAGTTTCCCAACAGCCAACATTCATCATGTTAACACCCCCTTACTCCAGATCTTAAACCTCACAGAAATGTAATTTAGATTGGAATGTAATAGGTTTTTTTATTAAAAAAATATTTTTAACCATTTAATATTGAACCTCGTTCACATGTCACTATTGTGCTGTTAATGTAGCAGCATATTAAGGCATTTAAATTTGCCTCCTGCTGGTCTGTGCTCCATTGCTTCATAGAAAGACCACCGGGCATGCTTAGTTAGCCGTGAATGAGTGAACATTTGCAATATGAGGGAGACAATAGGTCTGTATAAGGAGTGAAATTTGACAGGATAACTTACCTTTTTGCGTTCTATTCAGTATTTTTCATCTATATGCCAGCATAGAAATGTCTGAAGACTCTTATTTTGATATATCAGTTGGATTTGGCAACTTAGTCTATCTCTGCATTGTTATGAAGCTATCAGGGCATAAAAAATTTTGATTGAAGGCTCCAAATATTTCATTTTACTAGCTGTGATGCCCTTGTTATCACAGTGCAGATCTAGAGGAAAAACAAAAAAGGGTGCCAAAAAGTATTGAGTTCACTGTAATATGTTACATCCAAATTGTGAATGTCTTTAGTGATACAAATACCAGCTTTTCTGCATTTCACTGTTAGAAATGGGTCATCTACATTTCTTGATTGTTAGTGAAACACAATATACTTAAACTCCTAAATTCATTGAAATGCCCAGCTCTTGTAATGAGAAATAAGCAGAAGCAGCACTTGTTTCTCAATCCCAAAAGGACTAGCTAGCGAACTCCTGAGAAACTGCCTCTACAAACTATTAATGTACCATTTTTGAAAAGCACACCTTCGAGAGTGGGACTAGAGCTCCTGCCAGGTTGTTGTCTTTGCAAAGCTACAGAAAATATGTCATTCTGGCTATCCTGCAATGTCCAATGGCTCTGTTGAATAATGACAACC
Source organism: Esox niger (assembly GCA_016801105.1). Lineage (NCBI taxonomy): Eukaryota > Metazoa > Chordata > Actinopteri > Esociformes > Esocidae > Esox > Esox niger. Next base: position 7,356 of record JACXGJ010000302.1, read on the forward strand.
ATATCTACCCACCATTAGTGTGATCAAGCAATCAACAAATCACAAAATCAACAATAATTTTGCCCCGATAAATGTTAAGATCAGACAGCGAGCACAAATAAGCAATGAAATTATTTAAAAAATACGGCTGTGGTGCGTAAAGATTTTGAAAAAACCTACAGTTGCTCATGACGTTGGGAGACTAAAATAAGTATTTTCTAGAGGTAGATTTTTGCCAGACCGCGTAAACGGAGCTGGCCTAGCGAATGTCACTGACTGAGTGACTGACTGACTACCCCTTGCTAAATTAGCATAGTGGTTAGAGACGCGGACTACAGAACAACAGATACCGCGTTCGACTCTTGTCAAAGTGACAGCAAATTATGCCTAATGTTTTTTTTCAGGAGAGACAAAAACTTCGCTGGCTACAACCTTCAGTAGCTATGTTATAGCTAGCCTAAGATAAAACAGTTCTGGTACATTTTTGAATTATGTATGAAGATAGACAAAAACTTAAAATAAAACTGTTGACTGTTATATTCTGACAAATTCTGGTGGATTTTCAAATTATGCATTAGGATTTGTTCAGGATAGACAAAACCTTGCTGGCTACACTATTCTCTCGTCTTTTCTCTTGACAAAATAGTTAGTTATCGTCACCTTTATTGATAGTTATTATATCAATGTCATTCACGGATGGCTAATAAGCTATTTACACGGCCAGTGGCAAAAGCCATATAGTTCATCAATGCTATTTGTGGTGGAGGCAAACGTAATTAAAAAAAAATTGTGAGTTTAACGCAATGCTTAATTGAGTATAGCGAAATTTTCAAACTTGCGTGATGTTAATGCATGACAGAATGCTTGATATGCTATACCAACTCTCGGCAGATGTATAGCTCCATGGCGTAGTGGTTAAGACACCTCTTACGTGGGAGACCTGGGTATGAATGCAGTGAGGGCAGTGGTATTCATAACTTCTAATTGCAGGCCGGCTGAACTAGGCTTGCCTGGTTCCTTTTCTGGTTCATTTTACCTTGATTAGAGATTAGAGTTACATTTTAGAGTTACAAAAATAACATTTTCATTTTTGCTTATCTTTACTAAAGCATATCAGTAATTCCCTTAAGAGATGGATAAACATTGTACAAGTTTTGGAACAGGGCCCTAGAAGGTGTAGTTACATGGGAATGTCAGTCATTAGTGGCTGTAAATCATGGCCCTAGGGGGACAAATGGTGAATATACCTGGATGCACTGGTCGGAGGGACTGGTCATCTCCAAGGCAACACCCAGCCCTAGAAAAAAAACCTACTGCATAAATGGGTTTCCCAAATTGTAAGTGGATTTGGATTTATCTCGCTAGCCAAATTAATTAGCTAGCTTGTCTGTCTGCTCAGTAGTCTACAGACATTGGCTATTATGATGATTGTGAATATTTGCAGGCTTATTGTCTCTGTTGTTGCCTGCACTTTGCCACAGGAAGTCTTTTCAAGGACAGGCTATTTGGGCGCACATACTGTATGTACATACTGTATGTAAAAAGGCCTGTTGTCTCTGTGGGAGTGTGAGACTGTACCCGACAACAGTGACAGCCAAGTGCTTGTCTATGTCCCTGCATGCCTGCATATAGACTACCCTTTGCCAGCCACCATGCCAGCTCTAAGCTGGCACACCAAGAATTAAATAGCCAGAGCTTCTTGAGATTATGGCTGGTTTAACAGAAGCTTAATCACATCATATGTGCAGTATAAACTGGAAAGGAACAGAAATAAAGAAGGATTTTATTATTTTTAACTGTGAAGACAGAGATGGGGGATTTTAAAATATATGTTTTTTTTGTAATATCACATGCTACAGATTTATTTACGTATTTCCACAGGAAGCTCTGTTTTTTAAACCACCTGCAGGATTCCCTTGGCTAGATGTTTTACTCTGACACTAAGAGCTACCTTCTCTTTTTAGGGAATGTTCTGTGTGAGATGTTACGTAACATCTCACAGTATTTGCACTGCTTGTGGAGTTATTTAAGCCGCTGAAGTCAGACCTCTTCAAATAAACTCAATGACAGCACTCTTCCTGTGTAGCGAAAAGCCAAAATTGACTTTTGTAAGGCAAACTAGTATCCACAGGAGCAACACCATTGGCAGACTGTCTTAAGCATTATCGTTGAAATTACCGACATTAGATTTTCTGTTGTCGGTTGGAATTAAATTGTGCAGCTATTTTTTAAACATGATTCTTGTGTCTTCCGGTATGGGTCAGTTACAGGGCAACCAGCAAGCAGCACTTGTCTGGCTGGGTGCTTCTAAGTGAGGCAATTACCCCACCAATGTGATGATAAGTAGTTAGTATTGATTGGATCTGCATTTACCTACATTCCTTACAACCCCTCCCTCTGTAGGTAGAGGCCCCATCTGTGACAGATCCATGTCAATTAACCCACGCTGGCTTGTTAACCCGTTTGCCTGAAGTTAATGAAACGTTATTCAATACTCAGATGTGTTTGTTGCGAATCACTGGACATGAGAGGGATGAAGACCCTTGTGAAATGCTGCTGATGCAGAGGGTTGGGCTCCAGTGAAGAATATGAAGAATGTGACCATTTGAGACCTTTTGGTTTATTGCAGTTTTTTCTGTGGCCTTGAGAGGACCTTAGACATCTGTTGCTTTTTTCGTAGCTCTAGCATAACTGAATGCACTGTTGGATGGCTCATTTAGTGTATAAATGCAATATCTCAGATTAGGAATTTGTAATAAATACTACATCTGTCTTTGTATGTATCTATATTTGTTACTATATCTGTTGTTATACACTTAAGGGAGATGGGTAATTCCATTTGTAGGTCAGTCTTTTAAAACTAAAAGAAATAAACAAACTGTTCCTTTGCTTACAATTTTCCTCCCAAATGTATTCAGGAAACTGCATGAATTATGGCCAAAACAGAGTATTGGTGTCTCAATCCCAAATCAGGCATTTCAGGATCACAGGGCTTGCTTTTTTTGCATTTCAATTTTTGCATTACATTTTAGTCATTTAGCAGACGCTCTTATCCAGAGCGACATACAGTAAGTGCTTACATTTAAAGTGGTGTAGGTGAAACAGTCACACAGCTAAGAAGTAACAGCATTGTAATCAATGAATTTGGTAATCAGCAAAAGTCAGTGCTGGAAAAAAACAAAAGAACATAAAATAATATCTTACTTACATCGTTGTCCCCCAATGTTAGCAGCATGAGATGTTTAGGAACTAATACAGACTTTATTTAGGAGTTATGGTCTTGCAATGTTGCCTGGAACAGGCAATGTAGCATCTAAATGTCCTTAAATGTAGTCAACCTTTAGTTGTTGTAAAAACAGAAAAGTTACAAATATAGTTGAACACAAATTTAGGAACAGAAATAGATTGTTACAGTACAGTTCAAATTGTCTTTAGTAAGCGTGTGAACATTTGAAAATCAAAAGGTTTGAACTACCATGATTTCCTTAATGTTATAAAACATACCTAAAGATTTTTTTAAAATCTGTATTAAGATAAAAAAAAATATTAAATGATAGTTTACCAGCTAACTTGTCTTGAAAAAAACGATGAATACTTAAATGTCCCACGTCAGAGGCCATGTCTTTAACCACTATACCAAGAAGGTATAGGTTAACCAAGAATGGGTATAGCATATGTAGTGAGTTTGAATGTGTCGCTAGACACCATTAGGCATTGTGTTAAACTGAGTATCAATAGGTGATGATAACTGCCTTTTCGTCAAGTGAATAGACGTTATTAAAAAGTGAAGCGAAGTCTTTGTCTATCTTGAACAAATCCTAATGCATAACTCGAAAATCCACCAGATACAACAGTAGACAGTTTTGTTTTAGACTTCCTATAATGTAGTTACTGAAGTTTTTGTCTAGCCTCTTTTGCAACTGGCCGTTTTAACTGCTTTTTTGCCAAGTGAAGTGTTTGTCTATCCTGAAAAATCCTTGGGCATAATGTGTTTTGACTGGGGTCGAACGCAGGACCTGTTCTTCTGTAGTCCGTGTCTCTAACCACTACGCTATTTAACAAGGTGTAGTCAGGTACTCACTCAGTAAGAGAGTTTTGCTGTAGGCTGGCTCCGCTAACGTGGTCTGGCAAAAATCTTTCTAAGAGAAGTGTAGATGCCATAGTATAACAGAGTGCATGCTGAAATTATTTATTTGGTTTTCTCTGTTGTTGCTCGTTTGACCAGTAGACATTTACATTTAGCTAGAGAGGAAAATTAGGACTTGTCTTATGCATGGGAAAGCATTTGCTGTTCAAATTATGATATTTAACCATCACCAATGGGCATCCCATCTTCAGTCTCTTCATGTCACCTTGGTTGAAATGCCATCATCATGGTTCAATAGTCTGTTCAAAAAAGTCTGTCTGGATTAACAAAAAAATCTCAGAGCTTTTATACATTGACAGACTCATTCAATCTCCTAAACCATGTGGGAAAATGTATTATAGTATGATGAAACCAAGGTAGAAACCTTTTGGGCCTTAACATGCTTGGTGTGAATGCCAAAAGACCGGCTTGGCATGAAGCCAACACAGCTTGTCACCTAAAGTACACTATCTAAATGGATAGGCATTTTTTGTGACTAAATTCAAATGCAAATGATTGTATTGCATTAACGTATTCGGAATGGAATATTAAAAATAACTGCCAAATTGAAAACGAAATGGCAAACGAAAAGTGTATTTCATATAAAATGTACATGGTTTGTCCAGTACAACACTGACAGATTGAAAAACTGATGTAAATGCTTGCATGGGGGGAAAAATATGTTTGCTGTTTTATTAAATTAATAAATAAATACATTTTGTCAAAACCAAAATGACATCAATTGACATTGCTTTTTCATGTGATATGTGGTTTAACACTGTCAAAACGTATATGCAAATCGCAAATTTCATTGTCTAAAATGTCTTTCTATCCTGTAGCATTAAGATGACCCTTCACGAGAACTAAGGGGCCTAGCCCAAACCCTAAAACATAGCCCCAGACCATTATCTCTCCTCCACCAAACCGTAGACACTGTGCATGTGATCAATGAGGCCTACATTGTTAAATTTTAGTGGCATGCCCTATAAAAAAAATCCAACACACCAAATACTTAATAAGAGTAAGATTAGCTTTGTGAAACACGTTAAACATTAAAATGCAGATTGAAGTATGTGTTTACTAATCACATTTGGACCACAATGGTTTAAAAGGATGAAAGCAGCTAATAAGATCTATTGATTTGCGCCTTGCTTCTTGCTAAGCAAACAGTAGGAATGTACTGCTTATTTTGCCAAAGTTAAGAAACCACCTATTGAGAACTGTGGCTCCTGTCATTATAACTACCAATGATTTGAGCATTGCTTATTAAAAATCCTACCTGTGTAAATAATTGTTGAGATATGGGACCAGCAATCTACTACATAATGTATTAACAAATGCAAATTAAGTTACTTCCAACTTCTAAACATTTAGTACAATAAATGGTGGCATGAATTCTTAGCCATTTGTACTTGTAAATGTGTGTTAATGTTCTTGTTTTGTCTGAATATGATGCTAAGGTGTATTGTATAGTTTTATTTATGGCTAGTTATATCTAACATTTGCTTGTCAAAAGAAAGTTATTATTGCAAACAGTCCTGTGTACAGTTAAATGTGTAATTATATTATTGTTAGTCGGTATCTTATAAGCTAGGTAAATGTGAAGGTGGTGTTTATAAATGATATCTGTTGTAGTTACTTATGCGTGTATTAATGGCAGTTGAACCTAGCAAACAAGGCAAAAGAGCAATTTTCTGTGTTGGCTTGTAATTACTACATAAGGACACAGAACATTACATAGGCAAGCTCAATGTTGGTGTTCAAAATATAACTATTGTTTAAAAAGTGTATTTCTTGTCACCTACAAATTCACAATTTTATTAGGTAGGCTGTATCTATATTTGCAATAAATTCTGGAAGTTGTGGTATATTAAGAAATGATCGATACAAAGGAAGTGGAATCTAAATCTAAATTCAAATTCTCTCATTCAAGATTGTGTTGAAGAGATCTTGTGTTTTATGACACAATTGTATCATTGCTAATATTAATAATTTAGACATTAAGTAGTTATTTTTTGTGAAATGCCTTCTTAAATGTCTTCTTATCAGAGTTTCGCTGTCCTTAAAGTCACCCTGTATGTTTCTTATCCTACCACACCTGGGGGCTCATTTTAAAAATGTGCGTTAGCACACATCTGTGGCATCCTTGCTTGTAGTCATATCTACGTAAAGTGTGGGATATATCCATATGAATGTTTGCTTGAGAATGTTCATAAATTCACACACAGCCATGAGCATGCCAATTGGTATAATAAGGGATTTTCTTCTGAAATGTAGACTAGTTTCTTCTGAAATGTAGACTAGTGAAATATAACCAACTGTAAAACCAGAAATAAGAAAACTGAATGTGAACACATTTCATAAAGAGCATTGTTAGAGATAGATGGGACATATTTGCAGAAAGCAATGTCATGGCATATGTCATTTTGCTGTTTTCCTACTTTTAAACATGTTTTATAGAGGCAAAATAAGATGATAAATGCCATTTCAGTGGGCATCCAGCTGCCACCCCCCTAGGCTTTAGTGCAACAGGCACTTTTCGGTAGGATATTGTCAGGGGAGCGTCTCACTCAGGATGAGCCAGCCTAGGAATGCCTGCAAAACAGACAGTTTTATATACTTTCCATTCATGTCCCTCAACAGGTTGGAGTCAAGAGGAGTTTATTTGCCAATTTTGGGTTTCTAAAACTCAGATGAAAAAGGGTACCTTGGAATGGTGCCTTTATCAACATAAAATTTCCATCCTCAAAATGTCCTGGTGATACGCATAAAAGAGGTTTGAGTGTGAACACAGCATGACACCTTCATTCTGCAGAACCAAATTAATGACATTTCTATATAGCTGTTGACACTGGGAGTTCTAGTGTTGATTGTTGAATACTTATTTTATAGCATATTTTCCAGTGTCAAAGACACAAAAATTGTTGTAGTCAAGCAGCTTTCTTATGAGCAACTACGGAGTGAGCCAAATAAATTATGATGGCATGAGACAAAAATCGAATGACGGATTTTCTATGTGTACAATATTCTGTTTGTAAGTACAGATTTTAGATAGATTTGATGCAATATTGATAAATGAGGCCCCTTGAACAATAGTTAAAATGCAAGATGACAATCAAAACAAAATGTCTGTAACTACATAAAAAAATGTACATGAACAATCTCACAGTCCTTGTTGTGACTTGGTCAATCATCACAGGAATGTATGCATATGTAACTATTTTGGAAATCGCTATTTCATTTTGTATGAACATAGCAGTGCTATCACATTCAAAATCTACAGATCCCAGTGCTTTTGGCACTTTATGACTCGGGATTACGTTCAGTGTCAACAAATGAGAAGTTTACTATCTGTTTACTATCAGAACCTGGCCGCTAGAGACAGTTATGAACATATATTTGGTTTTGTAGAATGTGTATTTGCTGGGGATGTTGGACTGGTGTTTCGACAACTGACTTTATGGTTGTGAGTTCGATTCCACCGAGAGGCAAGACAACTCTTGTTGAGGAATTGTGTTGCTTAGACAGGCATTTTTCATTCTTCATAATCTTACCATTAACCTTAATCCTTTCTCTAACCTGAGTACTGTGATGACTCACCTTAACCGTTAACCGTAAATGTTATTTGTAACGAGATATTTTTCATTTTGAATCAACTACGTTAAGGAACAACATAATTGGGAAACGTTAAGGAGCAACATAATGGCATGTCGTTAAGGAACAATAGCACTAAGGTTATGTTGATTGCAAACATAATTGAACAGATTTATGTTTGTACTGAACAATCATTGCGGTTTATGAAATAGTTTCATATCAACATAATTCCTGAGAGGTACCCTTGCTCAGCCTATCATCACAGAGATTAAACTTGCTGCTTTGTTTTTGTTGCAAAGGTTGTCTTGGGCGTCGTCAGCAGTTTGCCCAATCAATTTTGTATGTCGCCTTATGTCGCTGTCATCATAGGTTCGCTTTATATCCATTTTTTGTGCAGTGCTGTGATTTGTCCACATTTTTAAAGTTACTTCTCTTTTGCAACAAATTAGGTTATATAAAATGTTACTCTAAATTGTCATCTTGTCTCTTCTGTCTCCTCACTGCCGATTGAAGCAGCCCTGGGTGTTGTTGGCTCAATCTCATCCCTAAAATCTATGTTAAAGTAAACATTTTCTGTGTAGGACATAAACTTAGGGTTCATAGGGTTCATTGTCATTCAAATTATTTAAAAAATTTATTAACAGAACTTTCAACAAAACCAAAACAACAAGGCCATTATCCAAACAAACTCATAAGCTGCTGTTGTGTAATTTGAATTGCAGTCATTGTTTCAGACATTATAGAACATGATGTAAAACAAAAAAGATATTGATATTCAGTGAAACTAATAATGCATGCAAATGTATTTAATACTGTATATATAACTAGGAATAATTTGAGGCCCCATTCCCCTCAGAACTACTAACTTACAAGTGGCTGCTTTTTCATATTGTGTAATTCTAGAAAATGCTGCTGTTAATGTTTGTTTGGGTCTGACAAGCTTTTTGACTTGTCGATGGGCAATTAGCAGCGATAGAAAGAAGCAACAAAAAGAAACTGCGAGCTCCATAGCGTGGAGCAAATGATGAAACAGGTTTCCTGAAATGATCTGCACAATTTGCTGACTTATTTTGCACAGAATGTTTGTCTGACTTCAAAGACAACCCACTGCTATATTACCAATGTTGTCCTTCTTTTTTTGTCACTATTTCTTAATTTTCTTCTCTTACAAATTACTTGAGCGGTCAACCCAACAAATCTTTCTAAACCATTAATTAAACACACACGGTCAGTGATGTGTCTGGGCATATACCTGAGTCAATTGCTTATTATTGCTGTTTGATTGGCTGTTTGTGGTGTTTTAAACCTGTTAGCAATTTTGTAGGTTCAGGAGTGTTTTAACTGCATGAAAACATTACTTTATTGAAAATTGTTTATCATTGATAATATATTTGCTGGACTGTGTATGCAGAGCTGGCCAAGAAGAGCGAATGTCTCCTACTGACTGACGGACTGACTGACTGAGTACCCCTTGTTAAATAGCGTAGTGGTTAGAGAAACAGACCTGTAAACAATAGGTCCCAGGTTTGCATATCCTCTCAGGGCAAACTGAAGTACGCATTATGAATTATTCCATATAGACAAAGACTGTGCTGGCACAAACCTACAGGATCAACATTATAGTAAGTCCGAAATAAAACAGTTTATGGTTATATTGCGACTGTTTCTGGTACGCTTTAGTGCATACTTTCTGGGTCTAGATAGACACAGTAGTTACGTTACAGTAAGCGTTAACTAAACAGCTCTGTGTGGTGGTTTGGTGGTTAATGACATAGCCTTGCATGTGGGTGACCCGGTTTCAAATCTCGAGCAACCCTTTTTATTGCGGGCCGACTGAACTTGGTTTGCATCGTTTCTCGTTTTTTATTCATGATAAAAATGTATATTGTTTTATCACCCAGCCCTACTCGAAGGTGAGCATTTACTCGCTGAAGTTGGTTACACCCCCAAACTGCAGTCAGGCAAGGAAAAATGTGCATGTGGAAGTGCTTCTTTGTTCTTCAGTTCTAAGGCCGGTTGGATGTATTGCCAAATTCTCTAAAGTGTTGTTGGAGGTAGCTTGTGATAGAGAAATTAACACTCAGTTCACTAACATTTCTGCAGTCAGCATGCCCATTGCAAGCTCCCTTAAATTATACTTATTTTGCAATGTTACTGCTACTGTAAAGTAGTCTGGGCTTTTAAGGAGAACCTGTGTAATGATCATGCTTTTAAATCAGCCTCCTTGATTTGCCACACAAATCAGTTGGATGGACTATCCTGGTAAAGCAGATATATCCCCTAACATCGTAAACAAATTTGTGCACACAAAGCTGCCATCAAGTTAATTGGACCTAATTTTTTTGGCCACCGGCTGTTCTTATCTTTTGGTAAATTATAATTTGAGGAAGAAAGGGATCAAGTTATCTGTAGTTATGTTTATGAGATGAATTTTTAGTACATTGCATGCAGATGTAATTTTTTTTTGTCTTATTTAACTTTCCATTTGCAATATTATCAAACACATTGTTTAACTGCCATTAGCAAGTACACTAGAAGTCCCTTTTCTCACACGTCGCCCTCTGCATATATTTCAAAACATTGGAGCATAAATGAGTGACTCAAATCAAATTAATTGGCTAAACTTAAGTGTATAAAGGTATTAAAACTTTATAAGACACAACATTCCCACATATCTTTAATCACAGATTCCGAATAAAAAATGTTGACCTTACATTCGGAATCTGTCTTAAAATATTTATTTAAATATTAATATATTTCTTTATTTCATTTTGACCTCTATGGTCCTCCATATTTAATAGCGGTGTTCCAATTAGTACTGTGCCAATACAACAATTTAATGTAACATCGCAATTCTTTTTTTCACAATATTGTATCGATATTCTGATCTCTAAAATCTATTTTTATGTATTATGCTGTCGACAGCTGTCTTTAAATTACTGTAGCGGTCACTGAATGGGCGCGTTTCTTTAACAATAATAGTTGTGTATATACAGTGGGAAGAACAAGTATTTGATACACTGCTGATTTTGCAGGTTTTCCTACTTACATGCAAATTAATTATTTAAAAATCATACAATGTGATTTGGGGGATTTTGTTTTAGATTCCGTCTCTCACAGTTGAAGTGTACCTATGGTAAAAACTACAGACCCCTACATGCTTTGTAAGTAGGAAAACCTGCAAAATCAGCAGGGCATCAAATACTTGTTCTCCACACTGTATCAAACAATCTACCTGATAAAAGCCTGTTACTGTATTCCCATGGAGGTCGTCATTAATAAGAAAGCAGAAAAGGGTATGCTATCATTTGACATTTTGTTTTATTAATTTCCTTAAGTTAGAAGAGATTGTTTCTGTGTTGCTTGGTGATAGAGGTTAGAAATGTCCTTGCTCTTTTAAAACGATAATGATGTTGAGGTAAGAAATAAACTGTGGCTATAAGTTTTGTGTTGTCCAAACTTTATGCTGTGATGTATTGGCAGGGTTTTTTCCTGCTTCGGAATGGGTCTTTAGGGGGTGACTACACACGACAGTAAGCATGATCAATACGCGTACAGTGAAGGCAGTGAGTTATCTTATAACAGAAATCTATGCATTTTCTTGTGATTTCTGACCATTTGATAACCAAAGATGTAAATCATGCTTGCATAAATGAAACCCCATTATCAAAACTGGTTAAAAAATGATTTTTATTACAGCATTAGAAGTGGGGAGGGGAATGAGTTTGAGGGAAAGGGGTATGGAGTTGGGAGAGGCAGTGAGTTGCAGAGGTCACATCCTGCTTCAGAGCATTTTGCCCTCCTCTTAATAACTAAATAAAAGGCTCTGACAAGGTCATGGTAGTCTATAGGACTGGATGATGTGACCTAAAATCACGATTCATTGGACATTTTATCTCGGTTACGGTTAATTAATGATTATTTAGATTTTTGTTTTTGTTTAGTTTTTTTGCTTTATTCATTGTAACATTGTAATCTCAAGCACACTGTAACATTAAAAAAGGTGCTATAGGTGCTTGTCAAGTATGTTCTTCTGAAGGACACAAGTATGTTCTTAGCATACTTGGAATTGATAAACAGCCTATCTTGAGGGCCCAGTGCAATTATCTCTGACATGTGATCGACTGGAGAATACGCCGTATCCAGGCATCGGTTGCACAACTGCCATTCATTGTCAATGTAATGCAAAGTAAGGCTTATGTATGGGTCCATCGTCCTACTTGACCAGAGATCAGATGTGGCAGCAAAATGCTGAACAGACTTCAGTTCAGCAGCTACCTTTTTACAACATGTTTTGTACATGTTGGGCAGCGCAGTTTAGGAAAAATATTGTCGTGATGGCACAGTGTATTTTCTGTTAAAAGTTTTAAAAAGGTGCGCTCAACTGTAGGTATGGGAGCCATATCCTTTGCTATGTAGTAACAAATTCTGTCAGTTATTTCTGTCCATCTTCTTAAATCCTTTTCATAATGTGTATCAATTGGAAATGCTGATGTTATCGACACCTGCTTTGTGGAGACACTTTTTGCTGGGTGCTTGTCAGTCTCTTTTTTTTTTTGCCATGCACTGTTCATATTTGGTAACATGATGGTGCTCTGAGTGTGGAAACAGATTGGTGGTATTTCCTTTTTTGTGAAACCGTTTTTCTGCGTTTACATTTGACCTCATTTTGTTAGGTGTTGTCTTTACTGAAGCCAAAAATTTTGCTCAGTTGACTCAGTGTTTGAGTTCTCCATGTTGCTTCCATGCCGCTGACTGGACCAGGGGGAGTCACATGACTACACAAGCAGTAGTATGTTTTCATGTGGAATGTATTAACAGGAAAAAACTAAATAACCGAAATGGGGAAATTACGTCGGTTAGGATATTAAACATATTTGATTTGAAATACAATTTATTTATCCTTATCATTTTTGCGCTGCCAAAAAATCCTCAATGTAGGAAAAACCCTGTATTGGTAATATCTTGATCGCGTCCAGCATCTGCCAAAGGAGGTACGCCACATACTTCTTATTATTTATCAAAACTTGTAGGCCTAAGTCTTGAGATTTGCCTTGTGCTTAATTTATTATGATCGCATTAGCTGTACGGACCTTATTTGACTGCTGGCTTAATCTCATTACCATATATCGTTTTATGCAAATTTACGGTGCATTCACACTATTTGCGCCATTTTCACATAGACAATGCTAGCATTGCCCAGAGTGCTTCGCCTGTAGCATACTTGTAGGTGTGTCTTTGGGCAAACTAGCATCATAACAGCAGGTTAGTGGCGTATTAAGGTTTGAGAATAGCACATTTGTATGAAGGAACGTCCGATTATTAGGTTAAAATTGGAATAGAAACATATTTTAATACATTTTATATTATATATCTCTACTCAATTCATATGCCTCATTGATGTCATTCTTACAACCTGCAATGCTAGCTAGCAAACCAGCTTGCTAGAATTAGGTAGCCACCAGACAGCTACGGTATCTAATATTGACACCAGAAGCACCAACTATCTTGGCCACCTGTCTCCACACTGCATCATTGATTGCGTCTTTGTAGGCAAATAGCATGCAATCTTACAGCTCCGGGAATCCCATCACTGCTACTGATTTGCATAATGTTGGAAAATCTGAACTTTTTTCCAGTGTGTGCTCTTAAAAATAAGTTAACTTGTAATTTTTTTTTGTGCTGTCTGTTTGTTTGAAATGTGCGAGAAAATATTATTTATTTTGAGAATTTTCAGTAATCAACAGCAGCATTCTAGAATTCCATTGGGGTCTAAAGGGTAACATTTTGAAGTTTTAAGTCATTTAAAATTGAGTTGTTCTTTTTTTTATTAGGGGTTGCTCATGGGGATTAGCTAAAGCTATTCTACCAAATCCATTTCATGGCATAAGAATTTAGGGCATAACAATGTGCTTTTTTCTTTCATTTGTGAATGACATTGATACAATAACTATCAATAAAGGTGATGATAACTAACTTTCATCAAGTGAAAAGATGAGAGAACCGTGGAATTTACCAGAAAAAGTTGCAATACTATATAACGCAGTTTTAATGCGGCCCACAAATAAAATGAATAAATGTCGTTGCTCTCAATAGATTTGAAAATAGGTCTTCCACGTGAGAGGCACTGTCTTTAATCACTACGCCACAGTATTACACATTTCAGCAGTTGCTAGAAAACATTGAGCATTGTGTTATACTGACTAAAGTTTCTTATTAAATGTACATCCACTATAGCGTCTATGAACTGTATGGCTTTTGCCACTGGCCGTTTTAACAGCTTATTAGCCAGTAATAGGCTTACCAGTATCTACTATCTTCTTAGGAATATTCATAAAACCTGAGCAATTGCTATTGAGACTGAAGATGAACTTTTCCATGCTAGAAGAAAAAGTCACAAAATGAGCGTATAGTTTTATTTAAGGCTTACTGTAACGTAACTACTGCATGTTGTGGCCAGCAAATGTGATTGTCTATCCTGACCCAAAACACATGCACGGATGCGTACTTCTAAAATCTACCAGAAACAGTCACAATATAACCGTAAACTGTTTTATTTCAGACTTACCATAATGTGGATACGTAAGGTTTTAGCAAGCAAAGTTTTCATCTATACTTAATAATTCATACTGCGTACTTCGCTTTGCCTGTGAGGAAATTCGAACACGGGACATACCCGTTTTGCTAACCACTACGATATTTAACATGGGGTAGTCAGTCAATCAGTCACTCAGTAAGAGACATTTGCTCATCTTAGCCGGCTCCGCTAACGCAGTCCAGCAAAAAGGGAAAATGATTTTCTCACTACCTCACAAAATGCCCTATGTTTAAAAAAATCATTGTGCAATGTTATGTTAGTGATTTTCATGTGTATTTAAATGCATTTTGCACAGAGTGAGTTGCTGTCGTACAAGACACAAACATGTTGGTAGTAGTCAGAAAAGGCATCACTAGTAGTTTGGTGAAGTAACTAGTGTTAGCCACAAGGGGCATCAAAGGAGAGACCACCAAGGCCTTGAATTGTCGCCACCTCTGGCCTGTATCAAAGCAATTAATATACTTCCCTGCATATTCATCCTGGTCATTGACTCATAGTACTGTCACAAAGTCTCTATTCTAATTCCTCCTACTACCATCAGTTCATTCTGATTCTAGTCTCATTTGTATGTGAATTGTATTCTGTTAATTTGGTTTGTGCAGTAGGACCTTATTTGCACAAAGATGTACTGTCGCAATTGGATCTGTGCCATTGCATTTCATGGGAATATCCTAACAGAACATTGGCAAATATTCAGTATATGTACATTGTATCTAGAGCATTGGATTCTGAAATTTGTGGTATGTGCAACCGTTACCGCACGTTCTCTTTAGCCCTTTCTCTCTCTGTACAGGAATAGTCCTTTGCTTTTCAGGTGAAAGGTCACACAGGAGGGGGAGGGAGAGACTCATCAGGGATTAACAGTGGGGATTCTCCTCTGTCTCTCTAGAAAAGAGTCAGGCATAAGCGCACAGACACGTGCAAAGTGATGCACATAAGCTGTCTGTCTCTGTCATTGTCCCTCCCCACTTTTGTACAGACACTTACAGTAATGGCCACAAATGAGGGTTTTTCAGCTTCTGCTTGACAGCAGGCTACAGATTCCAGGCAAAAATGAATAGGGAAAAGATAGAGAAAAATAAGGGAAAATATTAATATAATTGAGTAAATTGGGATACAAATGATAATTTATAGTATAGAATAATTGTCTTTAATTGATTGGAATTGACATTAAATCCTGGTAGCCTAACTCTAAGCAGGAGACATTGAAACCTCAGTTATGTTAAGGTTTCCTACCGGAGAACAGAGACCTCTAGGTGTCATTACCAGACACTGAAGGAGATGTTTGACTTAACTCAATTTTAATTCTTTGTGTGTGTGTGATTAACAAAAACATTTTTACCCTTCTCCATTAAAATAAAGTAATCATTTATGAGATGTTCTGAAATTCTTTCTCTATTGAATAATATGTAAGTTGTATTTGCAGTTACCTAGTAAATAAAAAATAATTTTCAAAACTCATGGGGACCCACATATTTGGATGTAGCCATGAACTAACTCACCTGAATTAAGTAGATAGGGCTTGATAATTACTTGAAATGTTGATTCAGGTTTGTTAGCTTTGGAATGCGAATACAATTGAATGGCTGGCATCCTCAGGAGAGTTTTAAGACCACTGCCTTTTTCCCAGATTTCTGCATAATGTTTTCCCAATAACAGGTCCCACTCTTTACACTTCTACATCTGTCTTTTTTATGGAAAAGGGACCACAAACTTATTTCAGGCTTCAGCTTGACTGTATGCTTTTATATTTTGTTGATAGATGTGGCAGTAGCAACATTGGGACATATTTGTCGCATGTAATTCCAGACTTTCCTGTACAATATATAACACACTGGGAAACATGAGCAACAGAGCTTCTTGGACATCAGATTCAAGCTCACCAATGTCTAAGATAAAAGCAGGCTGCCTGTTTTGTAAACGTCTGTAGGGTGGAATTCTGCCACAGCGTTCCCCATTACTCCTAACCTGTTGTTTTAATCAGAGGAACATGTTGTACCAGGAGATGAGCCATTGATGTATAAAGAAAACGTTGATAACTAGTCAGGGTGTTGCTTGTACCAGTTGCAGCTTGATTTAACACTGTAAAACTTCCAGGTGTCTAACATACTGCAAACGTTCTACATAACTTAAATTCAACAGACATTCACATCCCTTTCAGGCACAACTTTTAGGTGTTTTTAAATGTGACTATTTAGCTAATTGTAATCCATTCCAGCGACAATGTGGTGGCTATAAAAAAAATGGAGGCATGTAACCATATTTAGTTGACAGAATGTTACTGGCGCATAGGCGGGTTGGCAGCGTCGGCTATGAGAGCTATGATATATATTTGGATATTCTGCCTGTAGATAGGGAGGTTGAAAATACAGCAGAGAAGCATGTGATTCGTTGTTGGTATCTAAGCATTCCATCCTACTCTACACAGGATGAGAATGAGCAATGGTGGGGAAAATCAGTGCATGTCTCTTTGTCTACGTAGCGACGAAATAAAATGTAGCTCTACTGTGTATATACACACCGTATCAAACATATTCACTCGCTTTATTGGAGTTTAAACGCAACCCCGGCAACCTCTCCGCAGTGTAATTGTAATTCGCTGCTGTGTTACCCCTCCGTTCCTCTGGCGCTCGCTAGCTTCTTCAGTCGAGTTCGACTACCGTATCTTCCCACTGCATCATGTTTACCTAGCAACACGCATCACCCGCTGCCGGCCCTCCCATTGGTCATTTCAAAACGCACCCGGGACCAATGGCAGGGCTGTTACCATGGTACAGCTTGTAGTTGCCGGGTGGAATTTTGCTGCAAGGCACGTGAGTCCCGGAGTCTTCGCCTTGCGTTTTTAATCTCGGGTGTCTGGGAGCTTTGCAAACGTGATTTATTGGAATCGAGTCACATTCCCTCCCAAGAGCCAGCCAACATACACGTACACATGTATCTATACATTTGTGCGTATACAATCAAAATAGTAATGACAAGCAGGCGGCAGCAGCTCGGTCTGGAATGGGTGCTTGCCTTGCTGTGCCTCAGTTCAACGATAAAGGGAAACGGAGACTGAAAACTTGCTGGCTAATTGCTAAACCAAGCTTATACTATTAAGATGTGGCTATGTTCGTAATTCATATTGGTCGTGTCATATTTCGGAAGAACCATAAATAGACTGTGGTGTCAGTTTCTCCAGATCAGAGTAAATAGACTGTCAAGTCCCTGGCATTTTGGAATTACGTTGTAAGCAGTGTACACATTTTTTTAACGTTACAAATATGTGTGTCTGTCTGTGTGTGTGTCTGTCTGTCTGTCAAAACGATTTTTAGACTACAATCGTTATTTCAGTGTTTGTGTAGTAACACCTAAAAAAAAATTCTTGTTCAGAGGAAAATTGTAGCGTTGGTGATATCCTAATCTGTGGCCTAGAGAACATTCATGTTTGAACAAAACAATTGCAATACTAGGCAATATTTTGGTTCCCAGTTTTCACTTTAGCATAGCTAATGCATAAACAGTAAGAATGCAAAGAAGCCTATAGTACTATGACAAAGGTATTTGTAGAGTCATACTGCATACAATTTCTACTTTTGTTTTAGATATGAAAGCACACCCACCACCTTAGCAACATCCCTAACCTACAGCCAGTAATTGGGATTAGTTTTTGCCTCAACATGCTCTCATTGAAATGAGACATTCAAAGAGCTCCGGCACCAGCACAGTTTGATAAAGTTTTGTGCTGAAATCTATCCTAAGCCTTGCATGACGACAGTAGTTGTCTGCATTGAAGTTTGACTTTTTTTTCCTGAGGAGGGAAGACGCACATTTACTGGCTAGCGTGGAGGATGAATGACGGCATGGTTAACCTTGTTTTGTACAATCCCCTCCCATCTTTCCAGTTGCTGTTCTTTTCAGGGAGAATAGAGAAAGGAATAAGCAACATGAACGCGCAGGGATTCACAACCCCTCAATCTCCATGAGAACAGCCAGTGCTGTTTCAGACCCACATGTCTTGAGGAATTATTTTCAGAGCTTTTAAAATACCAAAGCTAAATTTTCACAGCAATAGTTAATGGATTATTACAACTAAATTATTTTTATTTTCAACTTCAAGTTAGATTGTTTCTCTCCTGGATAGCAGTCTATGGCCAACTGAAAATTCTTTGTTCACTTTTCTTTAAACAACCATTATAAACTTAATTCAGCTACTGCTAGTGTAGGTAAGAATCAATGAAAGTTATGTGATCAGTGTGAGCATATTTTTAAACACCCAAAGCAACTGAAATAAAGTCCATATTTGGTCTGATGTTACTTCAAGGTGATCTGGCCAATTAAAAAAACAAATAAGCTCACAAGCCCCGATGATTCCTTAGACTGGATCTTTCTTGTAGCACTGGCAAAACTTTGGTGAAGTTTGGAAAGGCTGTTTGATTAAACAATTATTTTGCCATACTACTTTTAGGGTGAGAAACCATTTGACATAAATTTGTAAAAAGTCAGATTCTCCTTTAACCTACCCTTTACTGACTTGAGACACATATCTCAACATCCCTTTAAGTAGTATTGTTTCAAATATAACTGTTAATGTTTTTATCATGTAGATAATAATCTACGAATTGTCATCTTTTATTTAAAAAGTGTGTATTTTTTTACGTTTTCGTTTGGTATTTGATCTGAAGAGAAAATGTAAATATTAACTCTTCCCTATGTAGGTCTATTTCTAGGATACTCCCAAGATTGTGGGGGAAGTACCTTCATATGATTACAGTTTACTTTTTCAGATATCCAGGACCATCCATTATTTTATTGACAGTTATTAAATTCATTTGACTTAAACATAATGAACACATTTAATCAATAATAGGAAACATACAACAGTGTGTGCAGTGTATGTGCTTAGATCAGATATTCTCAAGTGTGGAGTACTGTGCCCAATTAGGTTTATGTATGCAATTCATCAATGGTTAAAAGTCACTTTTCTTTAGGAAAACGTTCTGTATAAAATGCAAAGACATTTCCCTATCACATTTTCTTTGAATTACTGCACGAGCTACCACTTTTGTCACTTTCCTAGTTGCCCCCATCTTTCTACCTGAGCTCTTCAACTATTTCCGCGGGCGCGTCCTTCTGTCTCTACGATACGTTTGGAGTCGACTAGGAGCCAAGGGGACAGGGTATCCTCCTCTTCTATCTCCACCCCACATATCCAAGTTGACCAATTCAAGCAGCTGAAGGGACGTCATCTGACCAATCGCGCTCGAGCTGCCGTCGCGTCGGATAGCAACAGAGCCGGCGAACGCGCACACTGGGGGTGGAGTGTGTGTTGAGCTCACGATCAAGGAAGGCGCGTCAGGGAGAGAGGGGAGTGTAGTGACGGAGGGGAGCAATAAGAAGGAGAGGAAGGGCTTTGCCAGTGTGCGCGCTTTAGCACAGAAGTTGAAATAATTCTCAAGGATTGGTAGAACATAGTGGTGCTTAAAGAAATAGGAGACTTGGTTAAGGACAGCAAACATATTGCTGTCTGAATTATTGTTTTCTGATTAAACTTGAGGAATAGGAATATATTTTTCTGATATTATCATGACTTACAGCATGCCTTCTGAGAAAAATCTAACACTAGGCTGCAGTTTCAAGTTTACTATATACTATACTGTTACATTTCATGTTACACAATTATTACTTTACTGATTACATACTTACTGGATATATGGTCAGATTGCTTGACATTTCAATAACTTAGTTATACCTTGCATATATTCTCATGCTTCATTTGAATCACCCTTTTATTGAGATGACTCAACATGATTTTCTTCTCTACAGTATGTAGGCTAAATTTCAGGAGTATGGTCCTGGGCTGTTTCCGAAACTCTGTGAATCTGGATAGCAGAAATATTTGGGCATGCTCACCTCGGGGCTTAACGTCAGGGCACTCCTTGTGTAAATGAACATATGAATATGTGTTTGTATATATATATGTTGATGTGTGTCTATGTATATGCAGTATATGTATGTGTGATACACACACACGTATATACATATGCCGGGTTACTATAAATGGAGACGAGCGACTTGGTGGCGCAACTGCTCGGAAAAATGGGGATGCGAAAAGTCTCAGGGCTTATATAGTGCCACTGTGTATGCTCTTTAATTATGAACCCCACGTGTAATTTCGCATAATCAGGGAACTCAAACTTCGCGTCTTGTTTCCCTGTTGTACTGTAACTCGAGGTAGCCGGGCTAGTTTAGGTGTTAAGGATTCTTCTATGCTTGGAGCTGCGTCAGCTCAGCTGCTCTCCAAGTGTATCTGAAAAGCCCCCCCCCCCCACCCACCCACCACCACCCTTCGCTCGAGTAGCTGTTGGTACAATCCTCATCGCAGGGTGTGGATCCGAAGCCGGCGAGAAAGGATAGCCAACAGGGAGTAATAACGGGTGAGGGGCGAATATGAGTTAAAGCTGCCAGAGAAGGATACCACCTCGGAGTTGAATATCCTGCGAAAAAAGCAGAGGATTTAATGAAAATATAGTTCGTTGTGTGAACGGGAGGTGAGGAGCGAGAGGAAGAGCGGTGAGCTCCATACGGAAGCTCGGAACTGACTTGAAGTGAACGACTGCGTAGAATACGAGAGGGAGGTGACAGTATTAAAACTCGTTTGCTTTTGTTTATTTTGAACTTCAACGTATAGGTTTTTCTTTTTAAGGCAGTATTCGTTTTGCTTTTGGGACTTCCGGAACCCCCCCTTCTTTTTTTTCAGCAGTTGTTCCATGTATCTTTTTCGAAAACAGGAGTATTGAATGGTCAGTGTCATGTCGGATGGGAGACGTCAGTTAAAAGAAAAATATTCTCTGGGAGAGTGCGACTTGGATCTATTGGATAATTATTGTTTTCGACATACTGTAGTTAACCTAGACTTTGCCATCTAACTGAAGAAGCGAACAAGGATACATTGTTGCTGCGTACTGACCCATCAAAGCAAATCAAAATTGAATTTTCTATTTAAGAATCAACTGAGACGTCCAACACTCCGTTGATTAGAGACTTCGGATAGCACTCGTCTAGAAACTGAACGTATTTTCTTTCTCTTTTTTACTTTTGTTGTGCCTGGAAATACGCTTGCACATCAGCACTTTGCTTTTTCATATTTATTTTTTCAGGCACGTGTTCATTTCCTCTTCCTGCACACGATAACATTTTTAAACTACTAATGGTTTTGGAGCTCGTGTTTTTAGTCCCATACCACTCCTCCCACCTTTCCGACCTGCCAGTGCTTAAGGTCAGCAGTTGACATCTGCGGACATCGCAAGTTGGGTTCAAGGGGGAAGGGTGGATTTTCGTGTTGTGCCTCTGTTGGAGGAGACAAAGACAAAGTGCTTAAACTGTGGATGAATTATCTTTCTGAACTGTACCTTTGGTGTCATTAGTCTCAAGTTCTGGGAAAGAAAACTGCACAGATGTTTGCGTTGGTTTTACATTGTTATTTTTTGTCTGATTAGTTTATTGTAGGACACAAACAAGAAATATAAGAGGCAAATGCTATTTATAGGTAGAGTGATGGGGTAAATGGTGGTAGTCGGAAATTAAGACCCCCACCCCACAAACACTTTCAGCTTTAGCTCTGTTGCCCTTGTCAGCTGCTGAATTATCCAAACTGGAAATCCAAGTGGGGGTCCTGTCTCAGCCAAGCTCCCAGCTATACATCTCACCCTTGTCTACAACCTGACTGTAACTTATTTGCATCTTTGACTGGAATTACACTTTTTCAGCACCAAGGAGCAATGCATGAAACTGCCGCACTTAGGAATCAAACTTGAGTAACCAAATATTTTCCCAGTATATACAGAGAAGCATATATCTTGCATAAGAAATATATCTATAAATATTATTAGAATACATAGTTTAAATAATTATATTATATTTTTACGTCAGAAATAAGCATTGTTGCCTGAAACCCAGTTCATTGCCTTAGAGAAACAGTAATAAAGGGAATACAGAGGAAAGAAGACGTGAAACTTTTTGGAAAGAAGTTTATGGTGCCTTTTTAGTTTTGTTGTTTCCTAATTTCTCCACCACTTCAGGATTGAATTGTTGATGACTAAGAAATATTTTTGTGGAAAACCCTCATGTATACCTGCCTTTCCGGTTAAAACTTGAGTTTCGTTGTTGTTGGATGTATATTGCTGGATTGCAGAGTTTTATGAAGATTTATGTGGGAAGGAATACCCCTAGACTCTACATTACACTTGATGCATCCTCAAAGTTTTCCAAAGTAATTTTTCGCGATTCCCAACATATAACATTTGACTTGATTTCTGGGATATAGTGGCCCATCACAAAAGAGTTTCCGATGGTGATCACTTCGTCAGTGGAGGAGAAGCCGCAGCCTTCTAACAGAATGGTTGCAAACTTGCCAACCGAATCTTGGATTAACAACCCGGAGCAAAGTCGCTACTTACCAACTCAGTCACACCTACTCCGGAAACCAACAAAAAGTTAGTAAACCTATATTGTTAGTTTGTGAGTATAAATACTCACCCATGATCATAAAAACACAGTCTTAGCCCTTAAACACCTGCTTTTCCTCTCCCCTTTCCCTCTCTCCTTTTCTCTCTCTCATGATGTCATGGAAATGTTGTAACATGATATCCTGAAAGCTCTTGGCTGAGAAATAAGTATATGCTGTTCATGCATTGTTTTACTTGTTTGCTGCTCGTGCATAGTTTGCGATCTTTGGTGGAGAATACTGCAATGCCAGTACTCCTCCAAAGGCCATGAACAGCAATAAAACAGTGTGACATTGTAGTTGCAAAGGAAGAGCTAATAGTAATGATGTAGCGAAAAAAGGGGCAAGTATTGGGGAAAGACCTAGCCTTTCTTTCCATAAAGACAGAGGATGCACCAGTAGACCAGCTGTTATAGATGATGCTCTATGGTGAATTATAAACATTTGGTGAACTTTACATTGCCATTGTTGTAGAGTGCTTTTGCGGACTAGCATGTGCATTGTTAACAAAGGCAGAATCGATCATGGCTAATATGGATACCTTATCTTGTAATTGTTTTGGCATTGCCAAGGAAATTATGTCATTACAAATTCATCTAGTTTAACTGATTCATAAAGTGCCGTGTCTGGCTTAATTTTGGTCCTCATGTACTTATGTCGTCAGAGCAACACTGAGTAACAGAGCAACACTGTGATGGTCTCAATGAGATTTCCCAGAGTAAATAAAAGTTTCAATTAAATTCAACTGTTTTATCATCTACCTCAATGCTGCTAGTGTTAAAACTTCATCTTTTCCAGACATTTAGCTTTTATTTTTATTTATTTAGTAGGAACTGTAATTCCCAGGAATACTCATCACAGAAACTCAAGTGTGCCCCACCTAGAGGTATTCACTCTCCCTCCAGATATAGAATGGCCACTTCCCTCTATCCCTTCTACAGTCCCACAATTTCTCCATCTACTTGTTGAAACAGTGGTGGGAATAAATACATTCCTGTTAAAAGTCAGTATTGCCCAGACATTACTGCAATTCATTGATTTTTTTTGTCCCAGTGTTTACATGGATGGAGCCCTGATATGTTCTGCACAGCTGTTTTTCACTTGTATGAGTCGCGTGGTTCACATTTTGGCATGGTTTACCATGACAGCCCTGTGACTGGGAAATCCTAGACAATTTGAGAGTTTCACACTCCTTGAGTGTTTGCATGAGGCTGCAAAACAGCATGTTGTACCTCAAACCCTGTGATAGGGCCCCTCTTCGTCATCTCCATGTATCCTATCTTTTTCTAGGGGACTGTTGCATCTTATATTTAGGGCTTAGATTATGTTTATTTTGCTTCTTTAGTGAAAACACCCCTCAATTTTAATTGGCTGTCATAACATTTCCCATTTGGGCAATTCAAAATGTATTTTATGAGTAGCTTTACAGATTCATGTTTTTGCTGCATAAGTTAACTTGTGGACAGAATCTCCCTTCTAGGGGAATCACTAATTGTGTGTCCTATCAGGTTTCACCGATTCTGTCAAAGATTAAGATACTCAACAGTCTCAACTGCTTAATAAAGGTCACTCAAAAGCAACATCCACGGTTGAATGCCAAGCATATTGCTGTGTTATTACAGAGTGTAGCCTATTTCGTTTGAGTAGCATGACAAGAAATGTCTTCATTTTGGTGATATTTAGTCTGAATTGCCAGGTTTGTGTTAGGGCAGGAAGTAACTTGTAGATATGGTGATTGCTATCCAATGCATGGAAGATTGGAGGTAGAAACGGAAGATGAACCGCTGATGAAGGGAGATAAACGTACTACAGTACCTTACATTTTGCAGTGTGTATTCTTAATTATGCGATTTCTTTGGAACAAGAATTCCCCATTCTTGCCCAGTTTAGCACAGGCTCAAGAAAGGAATTTTGTTATCCTTCCATTATTTATCAACTTAATCCTCTTTAGATCTCTGAATTAATTTATTGAACCCATTTAAGAAAGTTTTCATGCAATCCATCTGAAGTTTCTATGGGGAGGAACACATCATCTCTTGCCTCCAATGATCCTAGAATGATGAGCTGATGCAGCATGGTCATAGAAAGCCACTTCTGACACTGCCTTAGAACTCTGGCCAGTGGAGAGATAGAAGTCATGCACGTTCTCCATGACTGGCCCTTGATGTGCGACATTTTACATTGCTGACTTTCCATGATGGTGTGTATCTCAGGGTAGACAACTTGGTGTAGAATAGTGCAATGCGCAATCACTCCCATAAGCCTTAAATTGGATTGAAGCATTGCTCAGAAAAGAGCTGTTCGTATCCCTCGCCAGGCTGCTGTCCCCTCCCCCCGCTGACATACTCCCTTTCATGACCCAGTGAGCTGTCCCTAAAGTGGCCATAGCGTGTAGGGGTTACATTTAAACCTAACTAACGCACTGTTGTTACCCATGGCATAGTAGTGGGTAGTGTAGTATTTTGAATTTTTTTAGGTTCATTATTATTATTATAGTTTTATGTTATTATCAAAAAAAAACGGTTGTTTACTTTTTTGTCCTTAGTGGGCTGGCTGCTGTATGTTACTGAGTTAGTTTCAGGGCCCAGAGTAACTAACTGACAGAAAGATACAAGTTGGAGACAAATGTAACAACATGCTTGACAAACAGTGTGTCTTTCAGTCCGGGTCATCCTTTTTCTGTATGGAAGTGTTGAAATTACACATAGGGAAGGTGCAACAACTAACCCCAAACAACTATTCTGCTTGCTTAAGTAGAGAAACATGAGGAGAATTTGAGGACCAGATTATAGCTGGGAAATATAAAATCTCTGGTTTGGTTCTCCGTTACTGGAGTTTGGACTGTGAGACTCTGAAACCAGCAGAATCTGAAGCAGTCACACAAAACCATGTTTTCACCGCTGCCCTTTGATCTTGTTTGTTTCTAGTGCTAATTTATGGTCTAAAGGTGAAACATCTCGTCCACTTGCTGGCTGGAGTTTAGCATACAGTCAAGTAAATTTTTTCCCCTGCCTTTTAGACAACACACTAAAGTTATCATTAACGTCCTCCTCCAAGAATCTGACTGAAATGGTGCAGTCAGTAGAAGTGATTGTGATGATGCAGAAAGAATCCGTATGTGCCTGTGGTGTTTAGCTTCTCACTTTTTTACTCTTTAATACTCCCTTCTTTTGGTATACAATCTTAACCTTCTCTCAGCCTCCCCAACACGCTCTTCCAATTATGCAGGTTTGAAAGAATTAAGCCAGGCAGCAGTGTCAGAGAGATGAATGTGCTGTAGCCTGTACATCCATGACCAAGTGGTGGTCTAACCCTAGTCATCCCACATCTCCAAGCTGCTAAACAAATCCCCCGCTCTGCACCCGGCTTCCCCTTGTTGGGCATCGCTCACAGGAGTATCCACGCTGACACAGCCACTTCCATCACGGAAACTACATTAAACATTTAGCAAGTGAACCCACCCCTCACGCTCTCTTTCTCTCTCGTTTACTGTCTCTGTTGGTTTTCTTCGCTGTTTCTAGCTCACTGGCTCTCAATACCGCTGTCATTATTTTTCTTTTTATGAAAAAAAGTAGGCAGTAAGTGTGGCTGTGCTATGTTAACACCTGAGTGGTGATTCGTGACTCTTCCCTCTGTCTCCACCTGAGGTATCAGACCAACTGTTCCTGTTGGCAGGCAGAACAAGATTGTTGCTGCCTCTGACTTGCTCAGGCTGTTGCCCACCAAAGGAGCTTGGGGCTCAGCTTGATTAGAGCTTGTCACTGAAATTAGTTAGTCTGTAAATGAAGAGAACCAGCAGCCACCCTGAGCTGTGAACAGTCCCCTTTTACGAGATGTGCACCTAAGCTTCTTTGGGGTGTGGCTCACAGTTCATACTCGAGGGGAAATGGGGAAGGATTTAGCCCTGTAAGAGTGTACATTGTTCAATCATGTCCACCTTATCTGTCAGTCATGGGAAAGCTTGCATGGATTGTGTTGGTTTGTACCTCCTGTTGGACCACTCTTTGTCATCTGGGATTTCAAGCCTGTCAAGGCTGCAGTCGAACGAGATAGACATGAACTATTAGACATTAAGCGTTAAATTCTATGCTATATCTTCATCAGCTCTTTCGCTTTAGCAGAAGTTGTGCAGCCAGATCACAGGAGGTACCCCTGCCAAAAATTGTTTTGTAACCGATTTGTCATCATCCATTCTGTTTGATCGCAGAGGCAATTTACTTTTATTTGTATGCCACATGTGAGCGTTGGAGATCGACCCAGATTGACACCACTTTAGGGAGTCTCAAGTTCACGCTGGCCATGTGACTAGGTATGGGGAAGTTTTGATGGCAGTGAGAAATCACACCTGTGATTGCAACCTTTTGTGTCATATACCTATTGCTTGAAGTAGAGGACATTGACTTATGTAATGTTCTGTTTAACACATTATGTCAGCGGTTGTTATGAACTGTTGGACCTTCCCTGGCAGTGTGCCCACTTCCCCGCCCAGATACAGATGCTTCCACTCTGGAGACCCACTCATAGCTTTCTGTGAATCACTGGGGAGGTCAGTGGGTTGGGTTGGCAGCACAAGACATCTTTTCATTCATGTTCTTCTTGCTCTCATCCTGATAAATATTCTTTTTTCCTCCTCTTCCTTCTACTCCGTTGACTCTACCAGACACGGGAAGAGTATGAGGCTAGATCCAGGCTGTCTCTCTTTACGGGAATGCTACCAGCCCATCTTTCCCTCCTCTCCCCTGCTCTACCCATTGCTTCTAGACTAGTTTGGCACTGTAAGTTTGTGTGGGTGGTCAAGGAAACTAAGAAGAGCCTTTGCTACTTTCAAATAAACAAAACACTTTGTTGCTGCCTGCCAGCGCCCGTAAGCAGGCCTGCGATATGAGAAGGTTAGAGTTATAGCTGGTTGTCTGGGCATTGGCAAATAAAAATGTCCCCTTCCATGAAACAGCTGAGATCGTTCAATGACCAGATGAATAAGACCCTAATGTCATGACAGTTATCTTCACCGTTCATGCCAGGCATTGCAAGCAGGAAATGGACATCACCCTATACCTGATTGGATCGCTCCGGCACGTGGATGCATGAGTATGAATTCGACCCTTGAGAAGTAGCCCAGGAATACTCCGGGTCAGTACAATTGTATTTACACTGAGTGACATTTAAGTTTCCGGACAATTAGAGGTTTCTTGGGGAGGGACATGAAAATACATTATAATAGATGGAACATGACAGATTCATTTTGATACTACATGTGTAGGGAAAAAAACACCCGACAATCAACGCACTGTTTTGCTCGCTCGTACATGTTCCCTCACAGCTTGGGCGAAAAAAAGCACAGTGTCAGAGTACGTAGTACCTCTGTCTCAGCTGTGCCTGTCTCTCAGTGCCAGCGAGCCGGCCTCCCCGAAGAATCGGGAGAGCGGAGCATGACTGTCCTCAGTGACCTGACCTGGCCCAGACAGTATCCACCATGAGGGTATGGGCTTAATATCCCCTGCCCCTTACCCCACCACACTCCCTTACCCTTTCTTGGTCTGCACTCGATGCCCTTGACTCACTGGGCTCAGAGACAGCTCCAGAGGAAGAATAGCCAGCAGTGACACAAGACAAAGTACTCCTTACATGGTTGTTCTGAATGGTTAAGGAACATGCAGGCAAAAGTAAAATATTAACTGTCTTCAAAGTCAGTGTGATCTTTTCATTCACAGAGGGAGTTCTGACTGTAGTACCGCTTTACCCTGCTCTTACCGGTATAGGTCATGTGTGCCTCTGTGAGAGCATGGAGACCCTGACTGGACAGTGAAGAGACGACTGCGGTCTTCTTGCCCATATACTGTAGTTGTGGTGGTATTAGTGTGTCAGTGTACTAGCCAGACCTTAATAGTGCGTCATTGCTTGAGTGAGAGGCAAATGGACAGCAGTGACTGACTGGTACAGTGAGAAAAATTAGGTAAAAAGCTTTTTTCTTTGAAGCATGCCTCCCTTCTATCCCTCCCTACCAGATCTCTCCCCCTCGCTTTTTCCCGTGTCCAACTTTAGCTCGATGGCACCACTGCTCCCATTACCCTAACAGGGAATAAGAGAGGGGTCGGGGACAGGGGCGGGCAGGAGGGAGGGACGGAGAGGGGTTCAGCTGTTGGCATTACACCCCCACCCCATTGCCTTCATGTTCCTTAGAGACAGGGAGTGGGCTGGTCTGTTGCCATGGTTACACAATGATTGGCAGCTGGCAGCTTTATTTGGTCAGCTGTGTGTGTGGGGGGGTGTTCTATTAATTGGTGCAAATAATTATTTCTAACACCCCTGCCATGTTTTAACCCACTCTGATCTGACACTTGCATAACCCTTACACCTGGGGGTCTGTCTATAGATGACTTTGTGCTCTTACCTACTAGGCCTTTATTTAATTAATATCCAGCCCCATTAGATTCTACATTTGTGTTAGTGCATTGGCCGGTTTGGTGTGAGAGAGAGAGAGAGGGGGGAGGGAGAGAGATAGAGGGAGAGGGCGGGAAGGGAACGAGGTAACAAGCAGACAGAGGGAGGGAGGGTGAGAGTGGCATTGTGGGAAGGGTTGCTGATACAGCACAAGCTACTAGGTTTATTTATAGAGACCTCACCGTCCAGCCCTTGGATACCAGCAGCCAATGAGCAGCCAGATAGGGAGTGAGCCTCTGCCAATCACAGAGGAGGAGGGGGGGGTGCCACACTCAGGAAGTTCTCAATGTGTTCACTTCAGCATTTAAAGGCACAGTGTGACATTTCTCAGTGCTCGGCAGCTAGCCTTCATAACTATCGTCATATCCCTTCCAACTGAGGCCAGGGCAGAACAAGCCCTCTCATAACAACAGCAGTTTCCGTGCATTATGAGATTTTCTAACATTTGCTTTGCACTTGTACACCTATTGTCATTAGTGTGGCATAAAACCATAACATTACAGGTGTTCAATATAGTTTGACCTTTTAAAGCTATGCTGTGTTGTTGGGCTCAAAGCATGGCCAAATACTGATGAAGATATATGTTTTAGTTTTAGCTAAACATTGTTGAATTTATCTGAAAGGTTGATTAACTGTAATTCTCTAAGCCCTTGATACAGATGTGTGTGTATCTGAAAGAAACCAGTTTGAGATGAGTCACCTATGTAATGTTTTCCCTTCCCTCTCTCAACCCCCTCCTGCCAGTGTTGGGACTCCTATGATGGGAGGGGACATATACAGTAAATCAGAATTGATGGCGCTCAGATGTGCCATTTTGCACTTTGTTTAAACTAGGGCCATTGATTGGTGGGCTATTTCAAGTTGTATTGTGTTGTTGATAAATGTCACCTCCATTACTCCTTACTTGT
This sequence comes from Esox niger, assembly GCA_016801105.1. NCBI lineage: Eukaryota > Metazoa > Chordata > Actinopteri > Esociformes > Esocidae > Esox > Esox niger. Next base: position 37,487 of record JACXGJ010000302.1, read on the forward strand.
CATTGTTTAAAAGCCAGTGATAAAATAATTTTCAGTGAAGTACCTCAGCAATTTTATACATGCCATTTTATATTCCTCTTCCTGTACTTTACCGAAGACATGCATTTAATTTGTTGGTTTTGACACCAGTACAGGAGGCTAGCAGGTTGGTCTGAGGTGTCATCAGGGAAAGGAATAATTTCTCAGTCACAAGTGGGAAGTGAGGGTCGGGCAGTGATATGGGACAATGGTGATGATGTGAAAATTCTACCAGCCACAACTTGGCTCAAACGTGGCGTGTTTATATGGCAGTGGAATTAGTTTTCATGCTGTTTGGCTGAGACAACTGGTGGATATTTATGTGCAAGCGACCAGCCCCTCTGTAAATAAGTGTGTGTGAGGTCAAAATTCTGCAGAGGCCCATGTTTACCCAAGAGCCAGCGTTCCAAACTGCTGTGTCTGGGCTTTGGTGGAAATCAAGCTTGAGTGCATGACTCTGTCACCACCACACAGGACTGATTTTACCAAGCCTGCTGTGTTTCAACCATGTTTTTAGCTTGATGCTAAAACTGCAGTCAATGAAAGGTGTCAAAACTGCAAAATAAAGTGTCAAAACAGTTAAGAATCAAAGTTTAGCCGAACTTTGGATACAGATATAATAACACATCTGGTGTCGTTTAAAGAGATATCGAAGCAACCCTGACTTTTTTTGTGGGATAGTGCTATAGTGTTGTGTGCAATTTGGCCTTTTGGAGCCCTAACCTACTTTGTCCGTCTTTGGTATCTCCCTTGACAGAATCAGAAGATTCTAGTGCTCAATGTTCAACATGACAATCTTGGTTAAGAGGCAACCTCTTTCACTGTATTTTCATCTTAGAGCAGTTGTTCTAAAGACCAAAGTTCTGCTTGGTTTGTGTCACAATGTGGATTCCTGATCTCCTCAGGTCTCCATGTTTTCAATCAGCTAGCCCTAATTCTAAAAACCTTGATAACCTAACTTAGCAGGTCCCCATAATGTAGACAAAGAAGTGGAACACACACACACACACACAAGTTTGTACAGCTAACATCATAGGGACCAGAAAATAAAAATTCCATGCTCCCTTGCCCTAATCTTAACACTAGCCTTAACCCTTAACCTAACCCTAATCTAACACTAACCTCAATAAAGTAACATTTATGCCTAAACTTTACCTAGGTTTAATGCCTTACCTTAACCCTAAACTTAACCAACAATGCATGGACCTTAAAGAAACCCCAATTCAAACTCTAAAATGAATTGTATTTTGACCCTGAACCTAAACACTGAGTCAGAAATTTACTTTTGCCTCATGGGGACCAGCAAAATGTCCCCATGAGTCAATTTTTTTCTGGTTTTACTATACTCATGCGGACATTTGGTCTCCATGAGTATAGTTAGACCTAAAACCCGCACACACACACACACACACACACACACACACACTGCACCTCTGGGCTGGTCAGGATGACCTGAGCTAATGCTGTTACTTCTGAAGAAGGACACCTGCACAGATACATTTCAGTTCACAATTCTGTGTTTTTTGTTCAAGGGAGCAAAATGGTCTTGTTGAGTAACCTGCTACCGAGTACCCACTTCACCCGCCTGCTCAACATTGTTCATAGGGTGTGTGTGAGCGTAGTGTCCTGCAATACAGTGCTAATGCCAAACACCCATAGCAGGGCCAGTGTATGTTTGGCATGATGAATTTGAAAGCTTCATCTCTTGATGTGCTCATCAGAAAACCTCTTGCAACCCCCCACCTCTTCTCTCTTGTGAAGGTGGAAGCAGCTCAGGATGCAAGCCCCCCTCCTCTACCCTCTGCCAGCCTGCCGCCTTGGGCTTCTCCCCCGCTGAGCCAACCATGTCGAGCCAGCACAGCCACCCCTCCTTCAGCAACATCCACTCCATGGCCGAACAGCAGCAGGTACCTAGCAGCTAACGCCTTTACATCACACTAGTCAACTGCTTTGTTTAGGGTAAGACTCAATTTAGAATCAGACCTATTAATGACCCTATAAACAAACACACACCTTTTGTATAGAGGCCATTTACTCAGAGTAGGGGAAGCTACTCTGAAAATATAATTTACAAACTATCAATTACTTCAAACTGGAAGAAGTAAAACTACACTTAACCTACCTTTAAGAATATTTCTTTGAACCGGTACTTCATAACATCAAAACTACTACGGGGAAAAGTATCATACATATATCGGAATGCCATGGACCACAAAAAACGATCTAGATATACATTTAGTTTAACTACAGTTAACTACTCCCCAACACTGCCAACTCATCACACTTGTGAGTATTAGGATCTCATACTGAATGGGCACCACAAGAGGCACCGACCTGTTTGATTGTAATATAAGCAGCTACAACCACCACCACTCCTGGATCCTTCTGTGGCCAGGCAACAGTGTTGCATGTATGCTGAAGTGAGCATGCACTGAAATGTTGACTCCTTACAGTCAGACAGTAGAGTGACCTTTGTGGTCTTCTAATACTGTTCTTACTGAAAACTTCCCAGTGATGCCTGTTAGGGCTCTCCTCACATCCTGTCCCCTCTATCACCTGCCCCCTCCAGGTGCTGTCTGATATGACCATACTGCAGAGGAGGATCCCCCCAAGTTTTCGAGATCCCGCCATCGCCCCGCTGAGAAAACTCTCTGTTGATCTGATCAAGACTTACAAGCACATCAATGAGGTGAGTGGAGTGTGTCTATCAGCCAGCCATCAGGTCACACTGGGCACTGCTGTTAATCTCCATGAAACGGCAATATCACCAGACAGCAAACCTGCTGGGGGGGTCATTCCAATGTGTCTTTCTAAAATGTCCCTTCATTTTCAGAAATCGAACGAGTTTTGCAACATGCATAAACAACTTGAATTAAAAAAGCAGGGTTGTCTAATTTCCATTTTGGGGAGATCTGACTTAATCACGGAATCCAGACATACACATGGACTTCAACAATGAAGTATTTTTGTTTAAAATATAATTCTTTAAGTGACTAGTCACTTAATAAAAAATATTACTACTTAATTTTGCCTACTTCTAAAAGTGTTTTGAATCTGGAAGAACTTTGAGGTCTTTGTTCAGTAGGCAATGCATTACTTAATGCTCAGTGATTGTGTGGCAGTGCCACGTGGATCTCTTTGCAGAACTTGCTACTGCATAATGCTAATATTTTGTTGCAATGGGACTAGAGGCTGATATCCCACACAAACAAATGCTCATGTACTCCAGTCACGAAAGTCTGCTGCCAGAAACCAAGAGTTCACTTCAACAGGTTCACCTGCCTAGTAGTGATGTGCAAGTTGACTCATATCTTAACCCCCAGTCCCCATGGTTATATCTACAGAGCAGGCGGGTTTAGGGTTATAAAATATTGTTTGGCTAAAAGGCGGGTGTGTTGCAGGCAGGTTGAATTACATTTCTAGGCCTAACACATTTTCTTTTTTACAATCTATGAGATCTGGGGCATAGTATGCCCCTTAAAGCAAGCTACATTTCAGTTGCCAGCCCACGTGTCTGTCGCTCAAGCAGTGTGAAGTGTATGTCACAGTAGAATTTTCAATATTTGCGTCTTTAGAATTTCACTTTATCGAAATAGTCTGGCAGTTGCAGATGGCTTATTTGGAATTATGGGCCAGTATAGGTGGGGAAAAAAACTGCTGAAATCAGGATCACTACTGCCCTAGGACATTTTATATAAAGATGTGATATTAAAAACAGATTCACAAAAAAGAAAACGGATATCACGGAATTTAGTGGGGGGAGATGGAATTTGCCCACAAAATATACAGATTTTTATAGGGCCTTAAGAATTTCCTTCTTAAGGTACCATCCTACTGTCATCATAAAGATCTCAGCACTTTTTTCAGCATGATTTTAGATGGGTCAAGAAAGTATATACGAGCACTGAGAAACAGTAGTCCATGTGTCAGTTTTCTTTTAAAACTTCAGGTAACTTAAACCACATCTAGCTAAAACTTTAATGTAATCGGGGGATATGACTAGTTTTAAAATCTCAAAATCACCTGAAGTCAATTCAATATTTGGTTTTGGCTTAAATCTGATTTGGCCCATTGAAATCTAAACATCTCTCACGCCCCTAAATTACTTCTGTACATTTTTTGGTAGCTGTGCGCATAGTTATCAGAATTTTCTCCTTAAAGAACTGAATCATGTATTACATATTCTCCTGGCCTACATAATTCTTACTGGGTGAGGATCATCTAACAACAAGCTGAAAAAGTCAAATTCTTCATTTAAAAATTATGAAAATGAATTATTTCTATTTTTGATATGTAATGGGAACATGCACCTCGTCCCTGATGCTACACATATGTGGTTCATGAGTTGAGCTTCATCCTTACCATTTAAAGCCCTTTCGGTGTCCAGAAAGTAAATTAAAGTGTAATATTGTAACACCCTCTATCTAGGTTTACTACACAAAGAAAAAGAGACGGGCTCAGCAGGTGCCCCCAGAGGACTCAAGCACTAAAAAGGAGCGGAAAGTATACAATGACGGCTACGATGACGATAACTATGACTATATCGTCAAGAATGGGGAAAAGTGGCTGGACCGCTACGAGATCGATTCGCTCATCGGCAAGGGCTCCTTTGGACAGGTCAGTGGTCATAGGGGAAAGATACGGCATATTGAAGAATGTCAGTTTAAAGGAAGTACGTTTTGGAATGCATCAGAAAGTACAAGAAAACACAAGGTATTATCAAACACTCTCTTGTAGTCAATGATTGTTAAAAAAAAATCTCCTTACTTATTCTGTGCAGATTCATCAAATATTGCAAAGTTTTGTAGTTGAAGATTTGTGACAGAAGACTAACTGTAATAACCTATATGGAGGGGTCATAATCTAATAGTTCGAACTATTCAATATCTTGAGATAATTGCTTGATGTGACAAACGCTAGAAGCTGATTTTACTACTCTGTCCGTGCCACTAATAAGGTTACTAATTTAACCATGGTCCTATGGCCTCTCAAAATGCTGCATATACCGCTGACTGCGGAAAACAAGACACATTCTAACTGGCGCAGAATAACTTGCAAATAAATAGGGGCATATGCGTCTTGTGAAATGTGCAGAAACTACAAGAAAAAGGTCATTTCTTTTTCTGAATACACTGTGCTGTATACATAATACAAGTACACAGTGATACATGTTGTGAAGGAGCCTTGCCTTTTTCCCTTCACCCGCAAATACTGTTTGACTTGTGACCTTTGCCAACTACCAGGTTGTGAAAGCCTACGACCACCACGAACAGGAGTGGGTGGCCATCAAGATCATAAAGAACAAGAAAGCCTTCCTGAACCAGGCCCAAATAGAGCTGCGGCTGCTGGAGCTCATGAACAAACACGACACTGAGATGAAATACTACATAGGTGAGTACACAGACAAACTCCAATCTGTGTTTAAGACCTCACGTCATATTTAGCCATTTTGCATTGCACTAACTACTAAACTACTGAAATGTATTGGCACTGTCCCTCTTAGACCTCATCAATCCAGTTGCCTACTCATAACAAACCTATTACAGAATTACCTCTTTTTCACTGTTCTAGGTGATTGACATATTACAATAATATTAATGAAAGATGGCATTTATATGACCAAATGTTATTCCATGTTGTCAAGTCTCTCCATTATAAGGGACCACGATCACCCTGGAAGTCACCTCAACCACTACCCATGTAGAACAGAATACCCAGCTTGATTTTCCTTATAACTCCCCCCATCTCCCTTTCTAGTCCACCTAAAGAGGCACTTCATGTTCCGGAACCACCTGTGCCTGGTGTTCGAGCTACTCTCCTACAACCTGTACGACCTCCTTCGCAACACCAACTTCCGTGGCGTTTCTCTCAACCTGACCAGGAAGTTTGCCCAGCAACTGTGCACGGCACTGCTTTTCCTGGCCACGCCCGAGCTCAGCATTATCCACTGCGACCTCAAGCCAGAGAACATCCTCCTGTGCAACCCCAAGAGGAGCGCCATCAAGATCGTGGACTTTGGCAGTTCCTGTCAACTGGGCCAGAGGGTGAGGAGTCTAGCTGAGCAACCCAGCACACAAATGTATAGGATCCTAATAAACCCAATATATTTTTCGCTGGAGGGGGTCAGAGAGTACGGATGTTTAGAAAAGCAAGGGGACGGAAGATAGCATGTTACCAAGCGCATGATACTTAAACCTCTGAATACAGCATCAGTTGGGAGGGTAATTGGGGCGGGTTTGGGAGTTATTTGGGTATAGTGAGATGCATAGTAAGGGAATCGTTATGATGAAAGTAAGCTTTCTGTAAACCAGATAAATGTTCTGTCTTTTTGAACCTTTTCTGTAACATGTCTATAAATGTGTGATGATGCCTCTGGATATCTCAGAAAGAGGGAGAAGGGCGGGGTTGATGAATGAATGAATGAATGGATGAGGGGGAGAGCAGGAATAGCCCATAGATGATGTTTCCCTGTCTCCAGTTTCACAAGAGAAGGAGCTCAGTTTACCGTAGAAGGTAAATAGACACGGAGAGGAGCTATGAAGGGTGGCTGTTGCCAGGTTGAATAGGAACTGACATTTACAGCCTGTCTTTGAGGACTCTTGGGAAGAGGAAGAAATGGGCCTCACTACAGTGCTCAAGAATAGAATCCCAGCGGCTCTGCTGCACCCAGTTTAGATATTTATATTCAGACTGGCCTGACCCTGTGTGGACGAACAGTGTTACTGCACCACCTCTTTTAACGCTGCCTCCTTCAGCAGTGGCTTTAGACATTTGAATGAGTAAAACGAGGAGAAGCTGCTGCTGGAACCAACATGCTACAGTGAATGCATACATACAACACTCCTCACCTCTTTTTTACCTCGCCTTTTATTTTGTAGTACATTTTTTTGGGGAGTAATATACACCCTTCTTCTCCCTCATTCTGTCCCTCTATTTTTACACCCTTATCCTGCCACAGATCTACCAGTACATCCAGAGTCGGTTCTACAGGTCTCCGGAGGTGTTGCTCGGCATGCCCTATGACCTGGCCATCGACATGTGGTCCCTAGGGTGCATCCTGGTGGAGATGCACACGGGGGAACCCCTCTTCAGCGGCTCAAATGAGGTACATGTGAGAACAAACACACAAAGCATCAGGCTTTACTGCATAACTTGACCCTCACCTGCCCTGTGTTTGTCTATTCAGGTGGATCAGATGAATAAGATAGTGGAAGTGTTGGGAGTCCCTCCAAATCACATGCTGGATCAGGCTCCCAAAGCACGGAAGTACTTTGACAAGCTTTCTGACGGCCTCTGGACCGTCAAGAAGAACAAGGACATAAAGAAGGTACTTTACCCCTCGGCCTCCGTGAGTAAACCTCTGATTTTACTTAACGTTTTTGTCTCATCTCATCTCTGAAACACACCCCTCCTGTCACTCACAACCAAGTAGTTTCAGGTTACCCTGTGACCCAATAGATCTTTATAAAAGACGTTTATATTACCTTGCTCCTAATCCCAAACCTAAATGTACATGCAGGAGAAGGCAAAAATGTCTCATCCTAGTAATCAGGGGTAGCTTGATTTTGGAAAGTAATTTGTGCAGAAGTAAATCTGAAGGGAAATTTATGGCTGGAGCAGATGAAACAACCTCTTTTATATGGCATGTTTCACAGTCTATATCTAGCATAACCCTTAGTATTCTCCCCACAACTGGCAAAATGTCCTCACCATACACTTGGTATACTATGGTAAATGTGATCATTTATTTTGAGTGCAAATGTCGCAGGCTGTCTCCCTCCTCTGGTTCAGTTTGGAGCCACGCCTCATAGTTGTGTGTAGCTGAGAAAATGAATTGATGTCACTCAGTAAATCTTCACCTCCTAAGTTCCAAAATCTCCTACATTGTTTCTCTGTGTGGTAGAAATTCAAGCCGAGGTTAGTGCAAAAGTGGCGTTTTCTCACTCTTCTCATTTCTAACCTAAGCTTACATACTCTGCACTAATCTTAACAAGTCCTCAGCCTTTTTCTTTCCAATATTCATCTAATCGATCAGAACCCCATAGAAACCATCTGAAACATCTCTATAATTGTTTAGAAATGTCCTTATTGTTTTGTTACTCTTTATTAATGCTCCTTATTGTTATTTTATTCTTTATTAGAAGCTTTTCTATAAAAATCTATCTGGTATACCGGGATGAAATTAAGGGGTTAAAGCAGATGGAAGATGGAGGCTGAACAAAGGATAAGCAAGGCCTGGAAGATGGTGGATAGTAGTTAAAAAAAATATAGATCAGATCTTAGTTAATTTTGTCCAAGAAAAAGTAGAGATGTTGAGGCCCCAGCTCTCTCACCTCAAAGACAGTCACATACAATATAGGTTTACTTCCATGTTTGGCATCTTTTCACTGAATGATTAGGAGTCGGATGAATTATTCAGTGCCAACCAGTCATTAGCTGTAGAACCAGGATCTTACAGTCCTTAGACTATGTAAGGAACATGTGGGAGGTCTCATTCATTAGATCTTACCAATAACTTTAAGTCCATCCATTGATAATATGTATTCAACCAGCCATCACCCATTTCAACATTATCCTTTGCATGCTAGCATGTGTCAAAGTCCTTAAGTGCCTTGAAAAAAGGGAGTACAACATTTCTCTGTATATCCACAACACCAATATTCTCTGTTCTCCCTTCTCTGACACTCTATAGGAGTACAAGCCTCCTGCAACAAGGAGGCTCCATGAAATCCTGGGAGTGGAGACTGGAGGACCTGGTGGGAGGCGGGCCGGAGAGCAGGGACACGCTCCCTGCGACTACCTGAAGTTTAAGGACCTGATCCTGCGTATGCTGGACTATGACCCCAAGACACGCATCACGCCCTTCTACGCGTTGCAGCACAACTTCTTCAAGAAGACAACGGACGAGGGGACCAACACCAGCAGCTCCACCTCCACCAGCCCAGCCATGGACCACAGCCACTCCACCTCCACCACCAGCTCAGTGTCCAGCTCCGGTACGGGACACAGCAGTTAGTATACATTACCAGAAACCACCCTCACACTTCATTTCATATGGAAACATCTATCAGAAACTATTGCCAAGGTTAACTATAATGCAACTACTTCCAAACATTTGCAGCCTAAGCACATTTTCTCAACAGAAGTATGCTGTATTATTTTAAAAAATACGCTGTATTATGTTCAAAAGAATGCTGTATTAATCTCACTATTGTTTTGTAAAACAACCAGATTCCTTGGATTAAGAGACATTGAAAGCCTCTTAGTTGCTTTTACGTTGGTTATTACAGCATTGTAAATCATTTCAGTCAGGGAGATCCCTCCTACTTACATATTGTTTGGGGAACACTGCGGTGTACAGTGTCGTTGTGATGATTGTTCACTTTTACATTTTAGCCAGTACCACACAGCACATCTCTGCAACAGCTACACAGAAACTAGCTCCTAGTCATTTCAGTCTCAGCCGCAGCTCTGTCCCTACAGCCTGCAGTGCACCGTCACCATAGCAACAGCTCAGCCTCAGCAGCCTCTCTGTCAGAGCTACAGCTCCCAGTCACCATGGTAACAGCTGATAGTCACCATAGCTTCAGCACAGTGCTAAGCAGCACAGTAACAGGTTATGGTCCCAGCTTTAATAGATTATAAGTACATTGAAATAACCAACATGTAATCTGTTCCTTATGACTCAGGTGGATCTAGTGGTTCTTCTAATGACAACCGGAATTACCGGTACAGCAACCGGTACTACAACAGTGCAGTAACTCACTCAGACTACGAGATGCAGAGTCCACAGGTGAGCAGAGGTTTCAATCTCTCAACATGATTATCCGCTTTTCATCATAAAGTGATGTTAGCACACATCCTGTGGTTAAGGCCAAAACAGACCATGTTTCTGGTCTTTATGGAACGCTGGACACTCCAAAGTTACTCTGATGATTTAGTAATAATTGCACCAGTTTTTTTGTGATTTGTTAAATTGGGTTGGCTTTATTAATGACTAGATGGAATTTACCTCAGATGTCCATGTTTACTGGTCCCCACCCAGCCACTACCAGTTCACCACCCAGGTCATGGGGTAGTCGTCGAACCTGGAGATATCACTGAACCTCCTAAAGGCGTAGTAGAACCACAATGGGATGCGCTATGGGCTGCAGATCAATTCTGGGATGTCCAGATTTAGTGACTTTCAATGCTTTTTTGGCCAGCTTCAGGAATTCAGTAAGGATACTGGTGGAGTAGTACCCCATTTCTGTGCAAATATGATGATGGATGACGTGGGTTGATGAGAACACGTCTGTAAAACTGGTCCACCAGCTCCCAAAGTTCCGGCTTTTGGTGTGGGGTGAGGTTCTTGCAATGGCAACCTCTTCTCAGTGCTTGAGCATGTTTATATGGTAGACCGGTTCTTTGTGGCAGCATCTGAACCTTGTGGTTCACTGGCCCTAAAATAGTTTAGAGCCTCGGCCAGATACTGATGAACTTGCAAGCAGTGGTGGTCACTAACCAAGCATTTTGCCCTGTTCCTGGAACTCCCAGATTAGATTGGGCCAGGTTATAGGTCCTCTGCTGAAGGCGCTAGGCCTCCTCCAGGTTCTGTTGCACTATGGGCCGCACCTTTTCCATGTGCGCTTCCATCTCTTGAACATCTCCTCCTGCATGTGCTGGAAGAATATATTTGAAAACATGTAGACAGTGATCATAAATGATTGCCTATGGTCAATCATGCTTAGGTTCGCTGTGGAATTAAAACAAACCTCAACTGGTATTACGGGACCCAGTGTTTGCCAGCAATACATGCCACACACCATGACATCACCACTGGACTGTACTTTTGGGACAAGGCAGGATGGTTCCATGGATTAACTTCATATTCAGACCTTACCGACTGTATGTTGCTGCAGATACTGAATTCGTCAGGCAAGGCAATGTTTTTCCAATCTTAGATTTTTCAATTTTGGTGATCACGTTCCCAGTTTAACCTGATATTCCTGTTCTTAGCTGATGGGAGTTGAATCTGGCATGGTTTGCTGCTGCTGTAGCCCATCCTCTTCAAAGTTCAACCACAGTGGCGTGCCCTTCTGCACGCCACTGTTGGTTGAGTATTCGTAGCCTTTCTGTCAGATTGAACTAGTCTGGCCATTCTCATCTGACCTCTGTTATTAATAGGTTTTTGCCAATAGATATAGACCTCCCTTTTCTGTAAACTCTAGAGATTAAGTCCCATGTGTGAAAATCCCAGGTCCACTGTTTCTGAGATGCTGAAACCATCCACAGTTACTGTTGCTTGGATCACACGTCTTCCCCATTCGAATGTTTGGTCAAATTATTGTTTGTATGTTGAGTTGCAGCCACATTTGCTGCTGGGCTATTTGCATTCACCAACCAGTGTACCAGTGGCCACTGAGAGTATATGATGTACATTAAATGCTGTGTTCAACTACTCATATTCTCCTCTTGGCTTCCCTCCCCTCAAAGGCTCCATCTCAGCAGCAGCTGCGCCTCTGGCCAGGAGGAGAGGGAGGCATGGGTCCCCTGTCCAACAGTGGCAGTAGCGGTGGCGACCCCCCATACCCCCAGCTGCTGCTGCACAAGCCGGCGGCCACACAGCACTCGCGCCACTTCCTGGGAGGTGGAGGCATCGGGGGCATGATGGAACCCCACCATCCGCACCCCATCTATGGCGGTCACCATGGCAACGGGCGGGGTCTGCGGCAGACTGGGCAGGGGAACCAGCCCCAGGGCCAGGCTTCGCAGGGCCAACCCCTGATGCCCATCTCCTCCCCTCAGATGCCAGACAGCATCGAGCTCAGCCTCACCCACCACCACCATCTGGGTCCGTCTTCCATCATGCCACCCCCATCGAGCTTGGACTCCAGCCAGTATGGTTCCTCCAACCTCCACCTGGGCCTCTCTGCCTTTCGGACTAGGACGGTTATGGCCCCTCAGCCGCCCTCCGCCGGCTCCCAGCAACAGTTGGCTCAGCCTCCAGCCTCTCAGGACAGCTTGGTCGCTGCCTCTGGGCTTGGATATATCCCCCCATGCTACCCGGGCAGTAACAACAATAACAACCCTCCCCAGGGTAGCGTGGTTGGGGGTGGGATGCTCACAGGGGGGCCCACACCCAGAGGAGTAGGGGGAGGTGTGGGGAGGCCGGATTCTGAGGAGTCTGCCATGATAGGTGTGTGCGGCAGTGGAGGAGGTGGCGGTCAGAATGCAGCCAACTCTTGATAAATCTTGAACAAATTCCAAAAGCCATACAATTTTAACAACAACATTACAATTTCAACATGCATACGTGATACACACACACACACACACTCAAGTTCAAAACAAGTATGGCCACACATACTGAGTTACAGAGACATACTTTTGAAATATCAAAGGATTATTTTTTTTTGCATGGGAGAAGGTCAAGGGAGGGTAAGAGGGGGAAGGCTATGAAACCATTTTTATCCTTTTTTCAGTTTCTTTGTTCTTCTTTTGTTGAAGGAAAGGAACAAGGTTTAGTAGTTGAAATGGAAAGTTTCTGAGAAGTTTGTTTTTATTATTATTGTTATTATATTATTTGATTTTATGTGATTTAAGTGCAGATTTGCAGCGAGATTTCTGTTGTTTTGGTTGTTTTTTTGGAAGGGAGAACACAGAGGTAGAAGAATGGATTGAAAAGTGAAAAATGGTTAAAGAATAGGGAGGCACGAGTACCCTTATGCTATTTTTTTTCTTTTGTTGTTTTTTTTGAAGTCCTAGGTTTAATTGTACATTTTTAATTTATTAAAAATCACTACACGAGGAGGGTAAGTGGGGGATCAGAAGAGAGCTAAATTGAGAGGTGGTTTATTTGTTCATTTTTTTCCCTTTTATACAAGTTTGTTTTTTATTAACTGATGGACAGACAACTCGTGTGCATACAGAGAAACAAGCAAGCAAGCAAGCAAACAACTTTTTGTTCAGTTTATCTCATCCCCTGACACACACACACACACACATTTTTTGGGTTGTTTTTATTCCAATCTTCTCTCGCTTGACACAGGCTTATATATCTGAAACTATGAAACAGATCATAGAAATAAAATAATGGAAATGACAAAAAAGTAGTCACCACGGTGAGAAAAACAATATTATATGGAGGCTGTGAAACGTTTGCCGAAGTGAGCCGCTTTCACGAGGAGAGGGGGAATGAAACTTTGACACAAAAGGAGGAAATTATTAAAGAAGAACGATAAACAACAAAACATTTTGCCAGAAGGAAAACCAAAATGCTTCCCTGTTGTTTGTTTAAAAATAGTCTGCCTTCTACTTCACCATCTAACCAGACTCTTTCACCCTCTTTCTCCTCTCTGTCTTTTCTTATTCACTTTTGTTTTGGACAGTAAACTACAGAAATGTAACAAATTTTGGGTTGGATTAACTCTGGATATGTTAAGCCAAACCTTGCTCACTCTATCCCCCCTCTGTCTCGATCTCTCGCTCTCTTCTCTCTGCCCCATGTTTCTGTTGGGGGGGTAGGGCAATTTATAGCAGGAGGGAGGAGTACATTGAGGGGACACTTTCATGCCCTCCTTACCCCTTCCACGCCCCTCTGACTCTGCCCTCTTTTCTTTCTCTTCTGTATTTTTTCTCCCCCTCCCTCCATGACACTCTGTGAGTGCTGTTTGCCATCAAGTAAAAGAAAAAGTGAACTACTACTCTCGGCTGCTATCTCCACTTTCAACCATGTTCGGATTGCTGCTAAAGAAAAACAGACAAATAAATAAATAAAAATGGATAAACTTTTTAACCCTCCTGCTTCAGAAAAAAAATGGAAAAATAAACCACTGCATCTCATGTATTTATTACTATTTAACAAGAAAAAAGAGAAAATTAACTTGTTTTCTGCTGTTTTTTGTTTGGTTGCCTTCTTCCTGCAGGTGAAAGTTGGGCATTTACTAAATGTAACAGTTAACAGTGGTATTAAGCCACTGAACGGGGCCTGAATGGGGGAAATTGGGTAAGAATAAAGTTGGATATATAAGAATAAAGAGTATACTTTTGCACACAAAGGTCAAATGCAAATCACAGCTTTACTTTTTTCTTTCAGTTTTTAATCGACAGTCACTTACCTGAGCAATGTGCATACAGCAGTAGGCCTACCACAAAGACAACTGTTGATGTGGCTGACTAAGTGATCACTGACATGGTATAATAAATCTGAGATTTGCTTTTGACCTCAACTTATTTCAATCTTTTTTTGTAACTGCTGTTGGGTGCTGTGGGGGATGGTGTCAATGAAGAACAAAGTTGGTGTTGCTAATTCAAAGGAATTAGTATCATCATTGGGAGAGTCTTGACAGTATTGTGTTGCCAATATTCAGTAGCAGGCAGCTTGAAGTGTAATGTACATGTAAACACTGCATTATAGCTAGATACATTCATGATTGGTGGTTTACTATCATGAGGTTACACTGAGTACACGTTGTGCATGTGAACCAGTGTCTTAATGGAGGTAAAGGTCAATTAACAAACACGTGCTACTGAAAGTGATAGATGCTCCTTGCTGCATCTGAGGTCATAGCCTATTCTGGCACAATCCTCCATTTATCTATTTTATTGTCAATGGTAAGACACATTGTTTACTTAAGTAGGTTGTCTGTGTATGGGGCAATATGGTTAAATATACCATAAAAAGTTCCACTACATTGATATTTACAAGTAGGCTACATGATGAGCGACAATGTATTGAGGTTGGAGAACTTGAAGATTGTAAAAATCCTTTACTGCATTCTTACCATTGTTTGGGGGCATGGGTTATTTGAATGTACTGTATTTTAAAGAGAGAGGGTTGTTTTTTTACTGGTGGTTTCCTTTATTCGTTTTAGCCAGGTTTCATATTTAAGTAAAATGTTTGACATTACAAATCAAAATTGGGTCACCACTGGTTAGGTTAGTAACCTTTAAGATTTAAGGTGCAGATTAACTGTCAGTTTGCATTTCCACAATTCTCTTTTTAGAAAATGTTTATCCAAGAGTCACTGAATCGTCTCAGGTGGTAAACACACTAAAACTATTACTTTCCACATCCTATTTGTACATTTGTGGTCAGGTGAAATGGGGAATCCCTATCCAGAATATGTTGACATATGTTAAATGTTTACCAGGCAGAATGACAAGTTAGCACACTCCACATGTGACTACTGACAAATGAAGCAGTTATAATTTGGCTTTCATTCTGTACTGGTCTGTCTGGCTGTGTCCTCAGGCCTTTTTCACAGACTTAAGCTTGAAGTTGAAATGAAAACTGGTAACAGGCAGACAGCGCTCCATGCGCATGCTCATGGTTGTCTGTTAGTGTGAAGATCACACATTTAAGATTATTTGACACGCCATATGCATAATTTTTCCTAGTGGAATTACTGAATATTAATATAATTGACAGGACAGGCAAATGTTGGATTTACTCAAGTCACTGTAAAATTGAGAGGATTGAGTTCATACTGGCTTGTCTGGACAGGCAGTGCATTAAACCTCAAAGTTTACATGGAGGCCTTGTGCACAAAGCATAGTACTAAGTAGCTTTCGAAAACTACTACTCGTAGAGTTTAAGGGTGCTACTTACAAGAGGAAATTTGGATAGCCACACTAGCATCACCCATAGTTTCTTGTTCGTGGGCATGCCAGCAGGATTTTGCGCCACGGTTGTGTGTGTATGTGTATTATATGTATAAGCACAACAGAGACTAGGTTGAGGCCATTGAGACTGTTCTAAAGTCAGTTGAGCTATGTTAGCTTAAATGTTTAATCTAGCAGGCTAGCTAATAATTACAACATTTAATGATATTCATATGAATTAAGTGTTGTATGGGATTTCACTGTTCTTGTGGAGTCATTGAAATATGCTATATATGAAAAACTAAATCATAATCGAGAAATAGTTTTTATTCAAGTGGTGGAGCAAACCACTCACCGAGATGAGGGAATGCGAAGAGACCCATGGTGACACTTTGAGGTGGTGGCACACCAAGAAAATCGGTTCGATGTATATTCTCAAATCAGTCAATGGCTACAACAATAGCTACACACTTGAAAATACCCATCTCTGCTATTATGCCAATGACGAATTAATGATAACCAACTGAAACTGTGATGAACCTGCCTAGAAGAGGATGCATGGGTGTTTTGCCCATCATCCAGTGAAAAGGAATGCTCAAATGGCAGTTTGAGAATTGCAGAAGTTGTTTCCATCTTGGAGTCACCAAATCTCCAAAACGAAAGGTATACATCACCTCTATGCCAACAAGTTATTTGGAAGAGTTTCCACAAACATAAGGGCCTGGAGTTTGTTTATTGTCATTGGAACTACACTGATGAGCTAAAACATTATGTCCACTCACAAGGGCACATGTCTAGATCTGGGTAGATTAGATGTTAAGTGAACAATCAGTTCCTCGTAGTCAACGTGTTGGTTGCAGGAGAAATGGGCAGGAGTAAAGACCTGAGCAACTTTGACAAGGGGAAAATTGTTATTGCAAGACGACTGGGTCAGAGCATCTCTGAAACAACAAACCTTGTGGGGTGCTCCCATTCAGCAGCGGTGAGTACCTACCAAGAGTATCCCGAGTAGGGACAAACCAGCAACAGGGTGTTGGGCAGCTCAACGATGGATGAGGGCAGCGAAGGCTATCCCATCTGGTCTGAACCGACAGGAATGCTAATATGGCACAAGTCACAGACCATTTTAATGAGGTTATGGGAGGAATGTGTCACAACACACAGCACATTAGATTGCACCCTGCTGTGTATTGGGCAACATAGCTGCAGACCAGTCAGAGTGCCCATGATGACCCCTGCCCACCATCAAAAGCCCCTACTATGGGCATATCCTGGTTCTTGCAAAATGGGAGAAGATGACGAGCTGGTGGAGGAGGGGTGATGCCCTGAGCAATGTTCTGCTGGGAAACCCTGGGTCCGGGCATTCATGTGGATGTTAATTTAACAAGTCCCTCCTACCTGAACATCCTTGCAGACCAGGTACACCACTTCTTGGCAATGGTATTCCCTAATGGCGGTGGCCTCGTTCAAATAATGCTTTTTTCTTGACCTAAATCACACTGTGTGAGCTGAAGAGGAAAGTCAATAAGTAAGGACTTTGTACTCTGAAGTCTCTGGAGAGTTTCTGTGTCGAGGAGTGGTCTAATATCCCTTCCTATGTGTTCTCCCATCTGAAACATAGGAGACAAGTCAGCTGACATTTTCGGCCTTGCCCGTCTGGTACCTCGCCTAGGATTTATCCTGTAGGGCCAGGACTCCACGGGTCACTTTAGGTCCTTCATATTTCCTGTCCGCTACAGATCCATGTGGTTTGCTATTAATAAGAAGTGCCATCCCAGGAAATAACATCGCAGGAAATTAAAAGAGCTCCAATGCTCCAGCGCTTTCATCAGAATCAGTTGAAATGTAGCATAATGCTGCGTTTCCATGCTGGAGATTCTCTTAAACATGCATTGGAAGCAGATCTGTCCACAAGTCCTAAATGAATTAGGTTATTTGACTCAGTAAAGCTCAGGCTCCGTTTTCATTTAAAATGATCTGAATACTAGATATATGACCAATTATTTTATCATTAAAGTTGAGTTGGACTGTAAGCTCAGCCTCTTCATGGCAGATCTGCCTCCATGACATGTTTAAGTAAAACTCCCAACTCCGCTGCCTTTATAGAGGAGGTCAACAGAATAACAGAAACACCAGATGGAAAATGACTGTTACTTTGAAGTAACTAAATCACAATTACAAACGCAGCTGCAGAAGTCAGTAGGCTGTTTTGCTAATTATGTGTCTGCAATCAGAAACACATTGTTATTTTGTTTCCAAAGCAACATTGGGCCACTAATAGTGATCCAAAGAGGCCACTAATATATGTATATGTTTTTATTCAAGGCCAAAAGACAAACACTCAATTGGATGTAAGAGCACAAAACCTGGACTACTGTACAATTGAAAAACATTATATGGTATGATGAGTAATCTTTCACCCAGTTTCCTACATTCGAATGGGTTTATGTTACATGAACACCAGGATGACGTCAGATATCATCCATGGCCTCCCCAGTCACCTGATCTGAACATCATTGAACAGGGATGGGATGCTATGAAGCGCAGTGTGTGAATTAGATTCATAGAGCTGAAGCCTTCTGGATAAACATGCTAGCATCATCTAGAGTTTCTCACTTGTTGGCATGTCAGGAGGATTTTGCAACATTTCTTAAAATTTTGAACATAGCACGTTTGTATGCAGGTGCATTGGGGAGAACAAGTATTTTATATACTGCTGATTTTGCAGGTTTTCCTATTTACAAAGCATGCAGAGGTCTGTAATTTTTATCATAGGTACTCTTCAACTGTGAGAGACGGAATCTAAAACAAAAATCCTGAAAATCACATTGTATGATTTTTTTATAATTAATTGGCATTTTATTGCATGACATAAGTATTTGATACATCAGAAAAGCAGAACTTAATATTTGATACAGAAACCTTCGTTGGCAATTACAGTGATCATAAGTTTCCTGTAGTTCTTGACCAGGTTTGCACACACTGCAGCAGGGATTTTGGCCCACTCCTCCATACAGACCTTCTCCAGATCCTTCAGGTTTTGGGGCTGTCACTGGGCAATACAGACTTTCAGCTCCCTCCAAAGATTTTTTATTGGTTTCAGGTCTGGAGACTGGCTAGGCCACATCAGGACTTTGAGATGCTTCTTACAGAGCCACTCCTTAGTTGCCCTGGCTGTGTGTTTTCGGGTCATCATCCTGCTGGAAGACCTAGCCACGACCCATCTTCAATGCTCTTACTGAGGGAAGGAGGTTGTTGGCCAAAAATCTCGCAGCCTCATACATGGCCCCATCCATCCTCACCTCAATATGGTAGTCGTCCTGTCCCCTTTGCAGAAAAGCATCCCCAAAGAATGATGTTTCCACCTCCATGCTTCACGGATGGGATGGGGTTCTTGGGGTTGTACTCATCCTTCCTCCTCCAAACACGGCAAGTGGAATTTAGACCAAAAAGCTTTATTTTTGTCTCATAAGACCACATAACCTTCTCCCATTCCTCTGGATCATCCAGATGGTCATTGGCAAACTTCAGATGGGCCTGGACATGCACTGGCTTTAGCAGGGGGACATTACGTGAGCTGCAGGATTTTAATCCATGATGGCGTAGTGTGTTACTAATGTTTTTTTTTGGGACTGTAGTCCCATCTCTCTTCAGGTCATTGACCAGGTCTTGACGTGTATATCTGGGCTGATCCCTCACCTTCCTCATGATCATTGATGCCCCATGAGGTGAGATCTTGCATGGAGCCCCAGACTGAGGGAGATTGACCGTCATCTTGAATTTCTTCCATTTTCTAATAATTGCGCCAACAGTTGTTGCCTTCTCACCAAGCTGCTTGCCTATTGTCTTGTAGCCCATCCCAGCCTTGTGCAGGTCTACAATTTTATCCCTGATGTCCTTACACAGCTCTCTGGTCTTGGCCATTGTGGAGAGGTTGGAGTCTGTTTGATTGAATGTGGACAGGTGTCCTTTATACAGGTAATTAATTCAAACTGTTGCAGTTAATACAGGTAATGAGTGGAGAACAGGAGGGCTTCTTAAAGAAAAACTAACAGGTCTGTGAGAGCCGGAAATCTTACTGGTTGGTAGGTGATCAAATACTTATGTCATGTAATAAAATGCAAATTTATTATTTGAAGATCATACAATGTGATTTTCTGGATTTCTGTCTTAGATTCCATCTCTCACAGTTGAAGTGTACCTATGGTAAGAATTACAGACATCTACATGCTTTGTAAGTAGCAAAACCTGCAAAATCAGCACTCTATCAAATACTTGTTCTCCCCACTGTAGTTCTGGTTATTAAACAATTTTTGCTTTAAAAAAGATTTTCATACAGTCTATGCACATACATAAATAATATTCAAAACTTATTTTACTCTAAATACAATTTTAGTAATATCAAAAAAGTAATGAAATTGTTTTCTTTGAATATGATTATTGAAAAATAAGTCAACATTCTTAATTTCCTGGAAATGTCATGATTTAGAAAATAAGATTACTGACAGGGTTTTTGTGCTTGTATCTTTTTGGAGGGAGCATAGCTTCATAAAATAAATATTATACTCACTATGAATCAAAAACCTTTTGATTCATAGTAATGAGACAGCTTTTTTGGAAACCTATTGCAGCTATTATCCATTTTAACGGTTTATACTAAATTATTTTGATCCAAAAATTCTTTTTTGTAGGATCCTGAACACATACCCCAGTGATTAGTGAGCACCCAGCAGTCATAGCAGGGGAGCTGCATGAAGCTGGTCAGAACTGCACTATATTAAGTCAACCTTTAAGTCTAAAAGAGTTGGACACATTTAAAGGTGCCCTATGCAACTTAACGCCACCTATCAGCAGTGAATTGTCTATCGATTCTATAACTCTATAAGGATATGACAGTGTCATTGCTAACTACGAGCATTCTGACCGGTTTGAAGCAGTGTCTCCTTCAACCGTCGATGGTGGAACAATTAGCACAGACTTCAGGTTAATTAAAGTTAATGGGCCCTTACCATTAACTACGAAACAGAATAAATAAAGAAAACACCTAAACCAATCAAAATGTCATCTTGGCTATCTATTGCGTTACATGCATTGTCATTTTTCAGAGAGTGATTGAGGGCTGTTTGGCGAACATGAAACCATAATCGTCCTAGCTAGTGCTAGATGGAACAATAATCAGCACACTTCGACCATTTTGCATAAGGCTAAATCTAGCTAAAAGGCAATATAATTGCTTCCTCTGAGCAATATTCGCTTATGCATAAAGTTTAGTCATACAACCCACAATGCATGTTTGTTTTTCTTAAAATTTTGCAGAGAAAACCAGGATGTAACACTATTTTCCAGCAATAAATTTAATCACGGTGTGTCTGCTTGAACACATCTCAGCTCGTTAGCTTATTGTCTTGACTTTCCAAAAACTTAAATCTAGTGAATTACACATTGTCAAGGAAATCTATCTAGCAAACTAGTTAAATGAGGTGATGTAACCAACTTGTCAAGTAGAAAGGTAGCCAACTCTGCATCACAGTTCACACAATCTTCAGCTCTCACCATCAATTGCAAAATGTATCCTTGTTTGTCCTATGCTCGCATTGCTTCTGTATATTTCTGTTTCTGGAGCAGTCGGCTACATGAACTCAAGCAAAGCTTGTCAATGGCCTTCACCTCACACATCTTCAAGGAAGTACACGCCTACGAACTTCCTGGCCTTCTACGTTTTACTTGCAATCATGGCACTGGGTATAGTATCAGTCCTGACACTGCCAGATGCATTTTTCTAATGTTAACTGATGGTATGTAATGGTTAATACTGGATATTTTAAATGGAAAATGCTGCATAGGGCACCTTTAAGCAACCTGGTAATAGCTAGTGATGGCACGATTAAAACCTGAGCTCCAACGCGCTGTTCAGTTTTCAAAGCACAACCGGGCTCCTTTCAAAGTGACAATAGCAGGCGATTAATGATGTTTGAACTTTGTGTGATCATGTGATGTCCTTAAGCTTTGTTGCAAAATGCATGATTCCCCAGTTGTGAGATGATGAGCGCATATCTTGGTACTTTCAAATACTGACCTCTACTGGACTGTAAGTTAGGTACAAACATTTTCAACCCTATATCCATCAGTGGTAGTGTAGCAGGTAGACTCAGGGACTTTTAAGTAACTGGTATTGGGATGAGAACGAATCCTGATTCTATTTCGAATACACTATATTTGTTGTTCAAATTTTAAATTTTATTTACCAGATCCTATGAAATGATTGCCTTTATCATTCAAAACATTATAACAGATGCACAGTTTTAAAAAATGCTACTGGGGATGTAGGGAGAACATTATACGTGCCCTTTCTTATCAAAGGGCACGTACAACCATTGAGCCACAAAGTCTTATCCAATATTTGCGGAAAATACCTCTATATCAACAGGAGATGTCACTACTCTGTACTGTGTTTAAAAGCTTTGAGGAATTTACTGTTTTTCTATGCAAGTCACAAGGTATCAGAAAGTTTGGTTGCCCATCACTAGTAATAGCTCCACCTTGCCTCCTGATTAGGTAGTTGTAAAACTTCCCATATTACTTAAAGTTGCATTTTGAGATTGTTAGCCACTGGTTATAAAAGTGGTACTGTCAAACCAAACAAATTCCCAGAAATGTTGTACTGCATCATGTGTTCTGATATAACAACCACAAACTTGGAATTTCATTGCTAAAATTGAGGTATGGGAATGTTTATATGAGTAAATAGTATTATATATTATGCACTTATGTGATGTCCCTGCACCAGAGTTGGCGGGGTCAAGTCACCAATAAATTGACTTGTGACCTGATTTGCGATCTGTTCAAAAGACTTGAGACATGTCTTGGGAGGTAATATAGAATAGCTAAAACAAAAACAAAAAACTGCCTTCATGCTTTGTTCTGGTCTGGTAGCTCAAGCAATTAGTTGAAAGTCACCTAGGTAACGTTAGCAACAGTGTATCTGTTCCATTGATTATTTCATTTGGCGACAACGATTTTTACATTCAGTGAAAGCCTGATGATAGCTCGCTATCAAGAATTGGGCCTGTTTCTAATCTTTGCCAGCGAATTAGTTTACAGTAGCTAACAACTAGCCAACATATATAACCACACAGAACACCAATAGCTGTGAGCTCATGACTAACCTATATAAAATAGACAATTTGGCTAATGGCAGATAGAATAGGTCGGCCCCAGCCACAATGTGATCATACTTAAATTAAACATTAAATGCATGTTTGCTATAATAAATTAAATTATGCCATTTAGTATTAGTGTACTAGATTATCAGCTGCTGATTGAAAACATCCCACAAGATAGTAGTAATCCCCAAAAAGTCCACCTTAAGTTGAAAGGACTTGCTTTGGACTAATAGACCATAACTACATCCTATCGTTTTGAATAGACTTGAGACTTGACTTAGACTTGTCTGAAGTAACTTAAAGACATGTCTGCCCTGCACACACCATTGGTCAGCAGAACCTGCTAGGCCAATACTAAAGTGGGGGGTTGCGGGCAGGATTGCTGGCAAGTGGGTTCTTTGGTGATGGCTCATGGTGGAACAAACCAATCAGAGATCTAAGGGCTGGGTTTACCACGGGTGACACAATGGCTGACAAGATGTAGAAGATGCCCAGAACAAGGTAGAATTCAAAAGCCTGAACTGCCAGTGGAGAGACGAGACGGTTAAACATGGGTGTTTTGTAAAATCACTTTGTGACAACTTATGACGTAAAAAGGACTTTATAAAATACATTTGATTGATTGATACATGGAGGTAACATAGGCCGAGAGGTCCAGGGGTAGGCCTCCGAAATGACCCACCTGAAGGAGGGGACGGAGGAAGGCATGTGCGCTGACACTGCCATGTGTCTAGGTCACCTAGTGCATGGCACCCAACACATCACCAAAGAACAAGGTGGGAGGAATGGACCTGTCAAACAAAACCTGTCTGTCAGGTTCAGTACAAAAAACCCAGAACGGCTGATGCCACCAGCCCGCATTGGGTAAAAAGGTAATACACCCCTGTAAAAATGCCAAGTTTTTGTGATGTAAAATGATTAAAGATGAATCATGTCTGAACTTTTTCCACCTATAATGTGAAAAATTCAATTGAAAACCAAATTTAAATCTTTGAGGTGCAAGAAAAACCTCACAATAACCTGGTTGCATAAGTGTGCACACCCTTAAACTAATACTTTATTGAAGCATCTTTAGATTTTTATTACAGCACCCAGTCTTTTGGGGTAGGAGTCTATTAGCATGGCACACCTTGACGTGGCAATAATTTGCCCACTCTTTGCAAAAGTGCTCCAAATCTGTCTGACTGAAAGGGCATCTGCTGTGCACAGCCCTCAGATCACCCCACAGATGTTCAATTGCATTCAGGTCTGGGCTCTGGCTGGGCCATTCCAAAAGACTTCTGTCTTGCCACCCTTGCCCATAGCCCATTCATATGAAGAATACGGGAGATTGCTGTCATATGTAGCACACAGCCAGTACTTGCCAGAAATTCCTGCAGCTCCTTTAATGTTGCTCTAGGCCTCTTGGAAGCCTCCCTGAACAGTTTTCTTCTAGTCTTCATCAATTTTGGAGGGATGTCCAGTTCTTGGTAATGTTTCTGTTGTACCATATTTTCTCCACTTCATGATGACTGTCTTCACTGTGTTCCTTTGAATATCTAATGCTTTGGAAATTATTTTGTACCCTTCTCCTGACTGATATCTCTCAACAATGAGGTACCTCTGATGCTTTGGAAGCTCTCAGCAGACCATGGCTTTTGCTCTGAGATGCGACTAAGGAAATGTCAAGAAAATCCTACTAGCTGAACTTCATTTGTGAATAATCAGAGTAACTTTAGATGATGGCAGGTGTGTACTGACTTCTATTTAACATGGTTTTGAATATGATTGGTTAACACAGCCACATCCCCAGTTATAAGAGGGTGTGCACACTTATGCAACCAGGTTATTGTAAGGTTTTTATTTTTCATTTTTTTCCCCCTTGAAGATTTCAATTTGTTGAAATTGAGTTGTTCACATTATAGGTCACATTAAAAGTGGAAAGAGTTCTGATTTATCTTTGTCTCATTCTTTTACATCCCAAAAACCTGGCATTTAAACAGGACTGTGTAGACTTTTTATATCCACTGTATGTGGTTCTTACAGCCGCTACTTCCTGATACCCAAGAGGGATGGGGCGTTATGTGTTATTCTGGGCTTCTGTTTTCTGAATAAGTTCAAGTTCACTGTGTGTTTTATACTGCAGTTGATTCAACCTAACAAGTTTCTCACCTCAATCAATTTGAAGTATGCTACCTTAAACAAATCAACCCCACAAAGTATCTCATGTTATATTCAGTAGCCTAAAACTACATTTTCTCTCCCTGTCTCCCCAAAAGGTTTCCAGCTCTAATGCAACTCACAGGGATCATAGTGCAAGCATATTTCGACAATAGGCTGATAGTAGTAGAGTAATACAAGCTGGTGGCGGTGCACACTCTCATCCTCTCACACTTGCTGTCTGTGTTTCATAGTGAATCGGTCAGTGAGCCTGCCTCCATCCACACTTTGTTGTGCCCTTTCTTGACTGCCTTCATCTCCCAAGGAATGATGGTATTCCTGGAGTCCGTCATTATTTTGGGGCTTTTATGGATGTGGCCAGTTCAATTTTGAACCCGTCAAAAGGTCTAAACCCGTCAATCCTATACCTCTTAAGGAGTCACACAATTGCACTACAAAGTCTTATTTAATACTAGGGAAGAATTAATTGGTGTAAACAAAAAATATGATATATATTTCTGACAAGCAGGTGGCAATACTGAGCGTTATGTTTTTAAATGCTTCAAGCATTTAATTGTTTTTCAGGGCAAGGCACAACGGTTACAGAAAGCTGGTCCTCTCCAAACACCTATTTGAAGTTTACCATCTTTATGTCAGTGCCCCTAGCCTGGCATGTTTGGTGCTTTCTGCATAGGGGGACAGGTGACCTGGCATCCTTGCCCTATAGGCCTATTTCTGAACTATTCCTTTAGTGTGGGTCCCTCACATCATTTACACCTCTTTGGCTTAACAGAGCAATTGTATTGTTCCCTTTTGTTGCATCAGAGTGATCGACCAAAAGGGAACCAGTGGTTATGAGAATATCCTTTTGTTCCCTGAGGGAAGGAATCAGGGCTCCACACAGATCTTTGGGAATTAATAGCACAGGAGCTTGGGCTCCCGGCTCCTTTGTATCCGCTGGGCTTTATAACTGGTGTGACTGTATATATCTTCACTGATGCACATTTCATTTCCCTTATATTGCTATAGTCATAAGGAAAGGACATATAAATATCCTGATTTAATTTATGTTTCAAATATACCAGTAATCTTAGTTTATAGCTGGGCTAAATATGTTTTATTTTGCACTCGGCCACATTTCAGGTTTAGGTACTGTTGTACACATGCAATGTTGAACATTGGTATTATTATGGGATCTTTAACCTCTCACAAAAATCGGTTTGGCAATAACATGTAATGTCAATACTATGTATGATGCAAATATGTAGGTTTGTTAGAAATATAACTTAGAGCTACTGATTAACTGCTTGGTTTAATATAACCTGAACACGAGAATGGATGAGTACAAAAATTGAATTTCTGCCAATTGGCCAGCAGGTGTCCCCGTTTGTGTCACTCTCCAAAGTGAGTGGTTGGTCAAATTACCAGGTGAGCGTAATTATCAAGCTCTTATAAAATATCATTTTTGGATGGTCTCACCATTTAGGCAGTATTTGTTTAGATCTACGTCGGTGTCCACGACGCGCGCTGGACTACTGATTTGTATTTTTGCGGCTGTGGTCGCTTTTAACATGGCCCAAGTTGCGTGGATGTTTTGTCTCTTTGTTAGGATTTTTTCAGCGTTTCCATTCACACTAGTGTTTACAGACGCTGATTTTAATGTCGACAAAAGAGCTGGACAAGTGCATGAAACGTACCAATTTGCGGAGCGTCACCTCCCGGCCAATGCACATGTGCGTGAGGTGATAAGGCCACGGATAGGTGAAGACGATGCAGTTGTTGGCTCGAGGTCCATACAAGTACCGTACTACTTCCTTCCAATGTTTCAGCACTCGGCGATTCCTCTCGTCGATAGGAACGTTTTCAAACCGGTCGCAGGGAGAATACAGTTACCTACTGCTTTAACAAACCTCTTACTCCCGCAGCAAAATAGTCCAGAACTCAACAGCTTCTATCCCGTACGTAATCCGCGTGGTGTTGAGGTATGGTGCGGGTACAACCATATCTCTGTGCGCGTCAACAGAGGTATGCTTGGGTTTAGGTCCCTGGCCTCAATGTTCTTCTTGGGCACTTGCCCTGTCACCCGTGTCACCCCGTTTTTATTTTACTTCCACTATAACCTGAACGACTGCGGCAGTACTCAGACGGTAAGATATGCGCTATAGGATACATTTTGACATCACTATGGTAGACTACGCGTGAACTTACCTTACATTTCCTGTGTTTTTCTGACTTACAGACCGTAAATGGCCAAATGGTGTACTCCAACTCACTTCATTATTCTCCATTCTCAAAAGGATCAGTGATTAGGGCCATCCCTCTCAACCTCCCCATTCAGTGCATTTATAACAGGTACAGTGCTGCAATGAGGCTGCAATAAGCCTTTATGCTAGTCTGATTTCTATGGTGAATGATTTTATAGTTTTGCTTTATGCCCTCCATTCCTTACCAGATTCCACTACTCCTACAAAGTAGGCTATGTACCAGAGGTGCACGAACGCACTTTTTTGAAGAGTATGAAGAGCAAACGCAGCTTTCGTCTCACTGCATGCAACGGTAAAAATGGCAATTACTATAGCAAGTTAGCAAACATTTGAAATGCTTTCAACTACGTTTTGGACAAATGTCCAAATGAACAACTTAAGCTTGACATGGCCTGTGAAGAACATTCCCCTTTTTGGCCCTAAATCAGGACCAGATGGCTCTTATGTGCACAAACAGTCTAAAAACATTTGGTATCCTGAGAAAGTGGGACTATATACTGGCATTACTATATGCCTTTGTCCAGTTTCAGGTGAAATTTAAAATCGCATTGCCAAAAATTGCTCTTGTTCTTTTTCTCTGAATTGAAGAATATTTCTCCCAACTATCGAAATCACAATTATAGCAAAGCCTTACCAGAGTTGCTCCACTTTAGATTTGAGTCTGTAGTCGTCTGAAACTTAACATGTAATGTTCTGCTGCTTTTTGTACTGCTCATGTAAACCGCATGTTATCACCGGGACCTATGAACTTGGATGAGAACCAATTCAAAAGCAAACATCCATTATTGAGCTTGCAGACACCTGGCCTATCGCAGGCAGTTTTGTAGAACGAGGCATTTTGTTGAATAGTCAATACATTGTCTTGTTCATATGAAAATTAAAACTTTAAATTTGTATGTAAATAGGTAGGGCATTTGCATGTACCAACTGTGTGGCATAGTTGTCCTTTTGGGGGTTTATTCCCCCCAATGGGAAAAGTATGAAAAGCTATGCACCATTTATGGTGGCTCTCGATGAGCACCTATGAAATGACTTGTAAACTGTAAATGTAGTTCAAGTGGTCTGCAAATGGTAACTATCATTAGTATTACTTAAAGTTGATTTAAGATGTATTGTCACAATTTCTACATGTTAATCTTTTTCTCATACCAGCGGAATGGAAGCACTTGTCATCAGAGGAGAGCTACATGCTTGGGGAGCCAATGTACTTTGAAGCCTATGCTGCTTTTGTCCCTCAAAGTCAGAGGGTATTTGTTGATTCGTGCTTCGTTACTCCGTTCAAGAACCCAAATACCGTACCACGCTTTGAAGTCATTCACAACTTTGGGTAATCAAACACTGTAGACACGCTGACTCTTTAAATTTATTTATATCTAGTGAGGGATATACACAATCGTTCAAAAGTTTGGGGTCACTTAGAAATATTCTTGTTTTCCTTGAAATGGTACATAAATTGACTTAGAATAAGACCTTATAGAATAATTAATGGGAAATAGTCATTGACATTTTTATTAATTGTCCTTCAACCGCTGCTTTTGTCAAATACTCAATTTGCAGCAGTTACAGCCTTGCAGCCCTTTGGCATTTTCTAGTTGTCGATTTGCTGAGGTAATCTGAAGCGTTTTCACCCCATGCTTCCTAAGGCACCTCCCAGAAGTTGGATTGGCTTGATGGGCTGTTCTTACGTACCATACAGTTAAGCGGCTCCCACAACAGCTAAATAAGGTTGAAGTTTGTTAACATTGCTGGCTGCTCCATTATAGACAGAATTGTCTGACTGCTTCTTCCCTAAATAGTTCTTGCATAGATTGGAGGTATTCTTTGGACCATTGTCCTGAGGAAATTTGCTCCAATCAAGCACTGTCTACACAGGGTATGGCATGGTGTTGCAAAATGGAGTGATGGCCTTCCCTCAAGATCCCTTTTACTCTGTACAAATCACCCAGGTCACCACCACCACCACCAAAGCACCCCAGACGTCACATTGCATCCACCATGCTTGACAAATGGTGTAAAGCATGCCAGCATCTTCTCATTGGTTCTGTCTGGAGAATGTTCTGTGTTCTGAACATCTCGAACTTGTCTGTCCTTAACTTTTTTGATCTTCTGTGGCCTTTTCTTTTGCCCCTCTTAATCTCTTTCTATTGGCATGTCTGAGATGGCTTTTATTTGCAACTCTACCTAGGTCAGCATCCTGGAGTTGCCTTTGCGCTTGACACTGAGACTGATTTTCTACGGGTGCTATTTAATAAAGCTCCCTGTTGAGGACCTGTGAGGTGTCTGGTTCTCAAACTAGACACTAATGTACTTGTCCTCTTTCTCAGTGGTGCTTTGCTCTATTCTGGTTAGAGCCCATTTGTGTTCTGTGAAGGGAGTAGTACCCAGCTTGTATGAGAGCTTCAGTTTCTTTGCAGTTTCTCACAAGGAGTAGCCTTCATTTCTCAGAACAAGTGACAGGTTTCAGAGGTTCTTTGTTTCTGGCCATTTTGTGTTATTGAATCTACACTTGCTGACGCTCCAGTTACTCAACTAGTTTAAAGACCAGTTTAATTGCTTATTTAATGTGCACAAGTTTTCAGCTAGGATAACAAATGAAAATAGTTTAGCTATCAGTTCTATAAAAATAATTAACTTAGATAACAAATCCAATGTTCCATTTGGAGCACAGGTCTGATGGTTGCTAAAAATAGGCCTATGTAAACAATTAAATCAGATGTTTCCATGTAAAACAGTAATTTCCAATATTAAAACACTTAATATTGGGTTTTAATTGGCAAAAACAAGGAACTTTGACCCCAAACCTTTGCATACTATTGTGCATATACTCACTCAGTGACCAACTTATTAGGTACACCAACCTCTTAACAAATCCAGTCATTGGCAGTCCTGTGGGTGTAATAAAACAACTCATTGGACTTTCACAAATTGGCTATTGCAACAGGCAACCATGCCAGGTTCTTTTGTCATCTGAAAACAAGACTCAAGTGGGCTCTAGATCACCAGCACTGTCTGGTCTGCTAAATTCTACTCCAGTTTACTAAGGGGGCCTGCTCTCACTGTATTTTTACCAAATGGCACATTTGTGGTGGAATGGAATGGGCTGGCTACAAGAGGAATGTATTGCCATCTGATGTAACTGATGCCATTATCAGCATGCACCCACATCCCTGGTTGTGGGGTGCATGCTAAAATGTGTGTGTTCTAGATGTATGGTGGACAGCAAGAGAGAAGGCAGCCGGTCCCAGTTCTTTTCCAGAGAGGCGAATGTCCTGCTTTTCACTGTGGATGCTTTCCTGTTCCCTCAAATCACTGACAAGGTTAGGCTAATACTGTTAATTGACGCACCAAGGTTTCTACAACTCCAATAACTAATGCTTATGTTACTGTTTAACAGCATCTCTACCTGCACTGTAATATTACTGTTGAAAAATCTATTCCTACGAGGAGTGCCAAGTCCTGCACCTACAATAGCGCATTGCAAAGGTAACCAGTCTTTCAACAGCAACAGCAACCATAACCTGAAATCATATTTCCATATCACAGCCATTTGCTCTAGATACCTGGCAATAAGACAGTGGTCAGAGTTTCTTTTGAGGACACAAAAATTATTCCAGCTGTCACTGTCCTATTAGGTGGGAAGAGCTGTATGGTTCATCCTCTGTGTGCTCCTGTTGCGATTCAGTCTGTGAAGTGTCAGAGTTTTGTAAGTATACAAAGGTTAATACAGGACCTTTGGGTGGGATACTAGTTATTTAATCTGACTCATTCAGATAAAATGATTAATAGTCTTTGGTTTCTGTGGTTTGCTTAATGTTTAACCAGGGCCAGCCAAGATGTCTCCTTCATTGAAAAGCCTCATCACCAGTGAAGCCTGGAGAGTGTTGGACAAGAATGTGCATTTTCAGGCTGAGGTACTGCCAGAAAGTGAGGTCAGGGTAAAGGAAAGTAAGACATTTAAAACCTTGGCAGTCACTTCTGGAGAGGTGGTGACGTTGGAAGTCACTCCTTGGAAGGAAGACAAAAACACAACAGTCACACCTATGGATGAGGTAGAGGTCAAGCTTAAACATTGGGAAGAAATTTCTAGGCAGGACAAGGAGAAAGAGGGTAAGTTAGAAAAAAATGGAGAGGCAACCAAGGTAGAGGAGTTAAATTTGCAAAGCTTGGAAAGAACACTGAAAATGCGTGTAATAGAAGACGATACACAGGAGTCTGCGTTTGTAGTGACAGAGGCTATTGTTGACCCTGAAGTGGCTGTGGAGGCAAAGAGTAAGGACAAACAGGCTGAGAAGGAAGTGGTTATGGTGGAGGCTGATAAGGGTACCGACCAAGAGACTGAAAGTGTACTGGAGGGACCAGAGTTGAATGAAACGGTGCACGAGGGCATTGATGTTACTCATTCTGAGAACACAGTGATGCTTGAGGTAGTTCACCAGAACATGTCTAGTGAATTGGGTGTTGCCACCATAAAATCTAAGGTGTTAGAGAAAATGAAGGCCGTTGGTGGAGAGCAGTCTAAGGTTGAGAGAGAAGGTTTTGGAGTGATGCCTTTGGAGGATGAAGAAGCAGCCTTTCTTCAAGGATTCATGGAACCTGCAGAGTGGAAAATGGACTACCAAGGACCAGACTTAGAATGGACATCATCCACAAAGGTTTTTTTTTCATTAGTCATGGATATGTTTCAATGTAGCATAAGTTTGGGTTTGGTCCAGTTTCAGTTGCAGTGTTTATCATACCTGCTGTTTTTGATTTCTTTCAGGATATGCTTGCTGTGCTGAAAATGTCTGTCCCAACTGGAAACACCGATGTTAATTAAAAATGTACCCAGAAACCATATCTGAGTTTTGTTCATTGCTTTAATCATCAGCGTTCAGTGACATTATCCGTTTTTAAATTGCTGGAGATTTGCGAATCTGTGTCTACTGAAAATGGGAATATGGTATAATCGGAAATCTAAAACGGACTTGACCGAGGACTGACAGCATTTTTACAACAAATGTTGAGCATGGTGGAACTGAATTTTGACCTGTTCTATAGGTTCCATGGACTTAAATTTAACAGATGGCTGCTAATTAAACAGTGTGCAATTGCTTAACAAGTATCATAAAGCTGTTAATTTTAGATTTGAGGATAGTAGACCCTGGTGTAATATAGTGACACTGAGCCTGCAAGGTGGCCTGAGGATCCAAGATTGAAATGGATGATTGCATGTCCTGGTATAGAGCCATGAATGAGGTGAGGATTGTTGGCTGTTTAAGGAAGGAATTGAAGAGTATAGAGGACTGGTGCATTGGTTTCAGTGGTGCTGTGAAACACCTGTGTTTTTTGCAATAACTTAAAATGAGTCTCAGTGCTTTGGAGTCATTTTGGCCCACATCTTTGCAGAATATTTGTAATTCAGCCACATTGGGGTTTTTTTTTAGCTGAACTGCTGTTAAGGTCATGCTACAGCATCTCAATGGGATTCAGGTCAGGACTTTGACTAAGATACTCAAGTCTTCATTTTGTTTTTCTTCAGAGGTGGACTTGCTGGTGTCTTTTGGATCATTGTCCTGCTGCAGAGCCCAAGTTCGCTTCAGCTTGAGGTCACAGATGGCTAGACATTTTCTTTCAGGATTTTTTTGTCGACAGCAGAATTCATTGTTCCATTTAAGTCTTCCAGGTCATGAAGCAGTGAAAAGAGCTCAGACCATTGTACTACCACCGCCATATTTTACTGTTGGTATGTTTTTCTGAAATTTGATGTTACTTTTACGCAAAATGTAATGGGACACACCTTCCAAAGAGTTCAGATTTTGTCTCATCAGTCCAGAGTATTTTCCCAGAGGTCCTGGGGATCATCAAAATGTCCTCAAATCATTGACTAGCCTTAATGTTTATGCACAGCAGTTTTTTAATCGGTGCTCAATGGCAGCTGTTTTTAGAGATGTTGGGAAAATGCCTGATTGATTGCAGAAAGCTATTCAATATTTGCTGCAGGTCCATTATTGAGTAAAAAAATATATTAAACCTCTAAAAGCAGTGTATGGACACAACATGTAGATGTTTTAAGATGTCTCTTTCTTCTAGGAAGTTTTGGTACATTTTAGTAAATGGCAACATAACCAAGTTGTTTTGGTGGTCGTAGTGACTGTTGGACTGGACCAAACGGGCCAGCTTTCGCTTCCCACGTGCATCACTGAGCCTTGGCTGCCCGTGACCCAGTCGGCAGTTCACCGCTTTTTTTCCCTTTGACCACTTTTGATAGGTACTGACCCGTGCAGACGAGGAACACCCCACAATCTAATCCAGTTGACTAGCCATCACAATTTGGCCCTTGTCAAAGCTCTGATCCTTACACTTGTCCATTTTTCCTGCTTGTAACATCAACTTTGAGGACAGAATGTTCACTTGCTGCCTAATATATCCCACCTATTGACAGGTGCCATGATACCAAAATTATCAGTGTTATTCACTTCACCTGTCTGTGGTCATAATGTTATGGTTGATTTGATGTATAGAAAGGTTTTGGAGCCATCCAGACAATGTCTTTTTCAGAGAAGGCCTTGCTTATTTCTGCAAGACCATACCAAACCACATTCTACACACATTACAACAGCATGGCTCCGAAGTAAAAGTCTAAACTGTCACCCTTCCAGTCCAACCTGTCACCAATTGAAAACATTTGCTGCATTTGCACCCTAAAGTGTTGAGCAGCTGAAATCCTATATCAAGTGTGAAAGGGAATGTTTCACTAAAGCATTCGGTCTCCTCAGTTCCCAAACGCTAACAGATTATGTTAAAAGAATACTTACTGGTAAAAATGCCCCTGTCCCAACTTTTTTGAAACAAGGTATAGGCATCAAAATTGGCAAGTATTTGTCCAAAAACAGTAAAATATCTCAGTTTCAACTTTTAAAGTCTTGGCATTATTTTCTATTAAAAACAGGGATAAATTATATGCTCATTATTGCATTTTGTTTTTATTTGCATTATACACAGTATCCCAACAAACAGGTTTGTTCATCTGATATTTCCATTATTTTCAAATATCTGGCAAAATAACTTTGCTTTTTTTAGGGAATTGTGCATACATTTTAGGTAACAATTTAATGTTAATTTAAGTCTATTATAACAAAATGGTGAGAGATATCTAAATATTTATCCAAAGACATGATTTGCTTACAACAAAACAGATAATACTAATTACAATTAAATAATGCAAGGGACTTTGTTTTGCCCGAAAGGTAATTGACATCTTGATGGCACGAAGAAATGTCATAGAATTAAAAAAACTGGGCAAGTAGAAGACACAAAATCCTCTATCTGATGAACAGAACATAAAATGTAACTTCCTTGATTGCCTTAAACAGCGCAAAGATTATTACAACCTATTTGGAGCAGAAATCTGTAGAAATCGCACTGATTAGTTTGGTTACTTCAGAGCCCTGACAACTGTGAAGTTGTGTGTGTCCCCTTGGACAAGAACAAAAAGCAGCCAAGTAAAAATATGTAAATACAGTTCTGGCATGTCCTGTAAGCGTGGAAGAATTTACCAAAGGACTTAAAAAACATGACTAAAGCAAAAGCAAATTCTTTATTTTACAATCCAATCTTTTGTTTATTTTCATTGTATTGAAGTTTGTTCATTTTTACTTCAGTGCAATAGTGTTTCTTTGAACAAACACTGCTCTGGGGTTTAAATCGTTTTTCTCAGAAGGCCTAAGAGTTTTGCAGAGTATTTAAACCTTTGTACTTTAGTTTACCACAGAGGATTATTTTCAAAATGTAACATAGATAACATGTACAGATGTTGAGACGTATGACCTAGTGTGGTACTAAAACTGCATGTGTTTTTTAAGTCACTTTATATTTGTTATAGTTGAATCGTATGATCAGATGACAGTAGGTAAGAAATAAGTAACAGTCTCATTTATTATCCCAAATCCTCTCAAAATTCACATCAGGCATACAAAAGTACCTTGAATAGTAGTTGTGGTTTACCATATCAAAATATGAAATAAATGACTGAGTTAGACAAGGATTACAATAGCTGATAGCGTATCACAAAGTGCTTAAAATCAGCAGTTGCAGTTGGAAGGATGTTACAAAAAGTTGGTTGAAAATAATATTACTAATTCTGTGTTTTATACATGACATTGGAGGTGCTTACAAAGGTGTACAATTAAAGCCCAAAGGAGCAAGTGAGAATTGTGCAATTATTTATAAAGGCTGATTAAGTCCTTCCTGTAGAGGGCATTCCATTGGTCAGTTTCCTTGATTGGAGGCAGAGATCAGACGGCTTCACGAGTTTTTCTGAGGGACCTTGATTGTTACCTATTATAGATGATAAATATAATAAAAAGTCTGCCAGAGCATGATGCTTTGATATTGACCCAATTATTGAAAACACAGCTGCCAATGAGTACATTTTTTGTAACCTCAACAGCATATATACAACATGTTGACTGTGGTCCAAAGGGAATAAGGGCTCATCATGGTCTTATAATAATGTGATGATAGGGTCCTTACCGTTTTCACTTCCGTGTAGTTGTCCAGGCCATATTCTCCAAGCTCACGACCGTTACCAGAATATTTGTAGCCACCAAAGGGGGCTTGTGCTCCAAATACGTCGTAGCAGTTAATCCTTAAGTGAAGGGTATATACAAAACTCACTATTAGCATATCACTATAGCTAATATTTGGACTTCCCAAGGAAAGAAATGAACAACTTAAAAGGACACAATATAACAAAAATACGCATACCAGACAGTGCCAGCACGAAGTCCATTAGAGATGTAGTGGGCCTTGTCAATGTCCTTGGTGAAGATGGCGGCTGCCAGCCCGTACTTTGTGTCATTGGCTCTATCAATCACCTCCTCAACAGTCTTGAACTTCAGTATCTGCATCACTGGCCCAAAAATCTGTACCCAAAACCAGATTCACGTGAGGAAAGTAACTTGTGGAAAGAAACCTTTTCAACTACAGTAATTATTATGTAGATTGTTTTATAAAGCTCTGCCGTTATTTGTCTGGAACATAACGCACCGTCACACAGTTAACATTACCAGCTATTTATTCTATTAAGAACACTCCAGTTTATAATACAATATCATCTTGTTACATCAAAAACAGTTGTCTTGCTTGTATTTCCAACACAGCATTTTTTTTTAAATAGTGCCCTCAAATCATTGACAGCCTTTGCAAAGATGATAAAAAAATTCTATGAAAAAAATCTGTAAATCACAATGATCTTGCGTGATACGGTCTAAAAATCTTTTAACCGTTATTAGAATTTTAGATAAGAGTATATATCATGGTATATTCATTTGTTACTTTAATTGCAAAAACATGTTTAAAGGGATAGTTTCACTTACAAATTTCACTTACAAAGAGATATTCGAGAAGACAGATTCATTTATTATTATTATTAATATTGAGATCTGTCCTAGTCTGTAATTAGCGTGAATAGTATCATCAAATTATTTAATGGAAATGGTTCGTACCGTTTGCAAAAATCAATGCTGACATGGAGGAAACAATTTTTAGGTGTTTTGGAGTCTTGATGTACCCTTTAAGCAGAACCTTTTTTCTATTTTCTATTGTTAATTCTTTTAGAATAATTTGCAATTATATTTTCACTCGTCCTTGTTTTTGTTGTCAGTGGCAAAAACTTATTTAATGTATTCTGATGATTCTTTTGTTGTAATACAAAATGTGCAAAAGCCCAGTGGGTTTAAATTGAGGGCAACTGTAACCTTTCATTTTGCTAAAATTGTTTGGCAAATATAACGCAGCAGCTTGTCGTGGCTTGCAAATTTCTGTGCAAGCACAGGTTTTAAGGTCTCTGCATGTGCCAATTAATGTAATTTTTTCTCAACAGTATGACACATGATTCACCTACTTTTTGTCAAAAAATGTATAGTAGGCCCAGAGAAATTGCCTGTGACATACGTGAATGAACGCACAATTCAAACCCATTACATGATCTTTCATTACATTGATGGAATATTATCAACTAGGACTATTTTCTTTAACATCCTTAACATAAGTAGCATAAACAAACACTTAGGGTACCCTAGTTTCAAAGTCTTACAAACTGGCAAGCGCACCTCATTGAATTATGTATGTGCAATTATTATTACGAACATTTATATAACAAAAAAAAAGTTGTGCATTGCCAGAAGGGGGACACAATCAAGGCAGTCCCAAAAGCTGTAATGGTGGACCAGTTGTTAATAATGAAATGGCCATTCCGTACCTCCTCACGGGCAATAGTCATACTGTCTTGGACATCACCAAAGATAGTTGGTTCAATGAAGTAGCCACGGTCTGCAGCCACTCCTCCCCCACACATCAGCTTGGCCCCCTCACGTTTTCCACTGCTGATGTAGCCAATAATCTTTTTGAACTGTTCCTCGTCCACCTAGATGGAAATAAAAGAAATCTCATAGCACTTCTAATTGGGTGCCTGTAATGTTATGAAGAGTGTTATGAACCAAACAAAACTGCAAGACAAGTGCTAGTATGATTTGACAAATAAATTTTATTTACTGACAGGGAAATAAAACTAAGGAATAGGGAAAGTCTGGTATGATAGAATGTGCTAATGTTCTATTTTCATGTAGTGTGAAGATCTATTTTAAAAAGCTATTTTTTTTATAACGATGATGCCAAACAAACTAGTCCTAATGCCAAACTGTAAACATGTAAATGCCTAATCCTAAAAGAACCCCCCCAAACACGGTCTTGCATTCAAGCCTAAATGCTCACATCTTGTCAAAACCTTCAGACAATCACAAAAATGGTACTAGGCTAATAATTTAAATAATTTTCATGTTAACTTAATAGGCAAAACGCACATCCTTTGGTCTGTAGAAATATACAGATCCAGAAAAAACTAAGAGACCAATGCAGGTTTTTCTTTCTTTTTCCAAAAAAGTTGAAAAGGAAAGTTTTAAGTGAGGAACAGAAGTGTTAAATTTGCAGTAATTTTAAACCTAAAAACCTCTCTTTTCAAATTTTTTGGAAAGGAAAGAAAAAGGTGCAGTTGTCTCTTATTTTTTTCCAAAACAGTTTTTAGATTTTCAAGTGTTTCTGAATAACATCAATGAACTGTATGACATTAAATCACAATTTAAAAATCATTAAAGTTCAAAGGTAACAAATACAGCAAATGTTTTGAACCTACGGATAAGCTTTTGGGTTTTGCATGTAGTGAATACTGACTTCACAATTTTGGCAAAGACCTGTAAAGCAGAAACCTAGCAAATTTGACTAAATCAGATTATTGTTTATCAAACCTGGAATAATTTACTCTCTCACACTTATTATTGCTTCTCAAACAACACCTTTCGGAAAAGGTACTCCATTATTAATTTGGATGGTTGGTACTATGACTGCTTCACCATTAAAATAATCTGCAGAAAGTTGGGATGACCTTGTTTTTGGGCTGGCATGTAATTACTAAGCATGGCACAAAATGCCAAAAACACACGATGAACGCTGTTGTTTCACAACATTTTTATGTACTCATAAACATGTTCATGTTTTTGTTTGTTGGCAAGTGTTATATAAACACATCCGTAATGATTTTTTTTGACCTTGTGGTATTCTATGAACAAATATTCTATAAATACCTGGATATAAGTATCTGGGTTCCACTGTAAAATTCAAATTCTAGATTGTGCTGAGATGTTGAATATTAATGACATGAATATATCATTGCTAACATAAATGAAGTACCGGAACTATGGTGAAATTCCCCTTTAAAAAATATATAGTCTTAAAGTAAAATTTGTTTCCCCATTGTTCCCCATTTAATATTAGGTCTCGGCTGAAGATCAGAAAACATAGCATTAGGTTTTATTTCTAACCTGGGGTCCCTGCTCAGTTTTCAGGTTGAAGGGGTCTCCCACCACTCTATTCTTGGCCCGCTGTACACTGCGTTCCATAAACTCATCATAAATGGTGTCCTGAACATACGTACGGGAGCCGGCACAACAGCACTGGCCCTGGTTAAAAAACAGGGCGAAGTGTGACTGTTCCACAGCTTCCGCCACTGCAGATAGAGAGAACACACACTCAGACAACAATCCCCATCCAACAATTGCAACACATACAGGGAAACAAGCACACATTGTAGTATACACTGGGTATATGAAGTAACCATCCCCTACAAAATGTTAAAATTCTGTTGACTGAAATGAAAACATAAAATCAGACTTTTCCCAGTGTTGTTTGCCTACAACATACAATTTCCAAGTGAATATTTTTTTAAATAAAAAAGTCAAATGAAAATTCAAACAGTTTAATACCCTATTTGGATAAGTGAACACCCGAGTTAATACTCGGTGGAGCTGCCTTTTGCTGGAATTACATCAAAGTCTCTACAAACTTTGCACAAATATTTGCCCATTCTTCCTTGCAGAATTGTTTAAGCATAGTCAAATTGCATGGGGACTGCTTATGGACTGTACTGAAGTAATTCCACAGATTTTCAATGGGAAGTAGGTTGGGGCTATGACTAGGCCACTGAAGGACATTCACTTTCTTGTCCTTCTGCCACTGTACAGTTGTTATTGCGGTGCGCTTTGTGTCATTATCATGTTGAATCGTGAACCATCTTTCCATTTTCAACTTCCTGGCAGTGGGCTACATGTTCTCCTGTCAGTATTCTATACTGTTAATTTTTTCTTTCAATCCTGAGTGCTCCTGGTCCTGCTGAAGAGAAACACCCCCACAACAGAATGCTGCCACCGCAGTGA
The DNA here is from genome assembly GCA_016801105.1 of Esox niger. NCBI lineage: Eukaryota > Metazoa > Chordata > Actinopteri > Esociformes > Esocidae > Esox > Esox niger. The sequence goes on from JACXGJ010000302.1 coordinate 77,402, forward strand.
TGTACTGTAGGCATGATGTTCTTCTGGTGGAATTGGGTTGTCAGACATTATTTTGTGCATCACTCAGGTCAAAAAGTTCATTTTGGTCTCATCTGACCACTGGCTTCTTGGTAGCCTCTCTGATCAGTCTCCTTGCCCAGTCATCCAGTTTGGAAGCCTGAACTATGTAAAGTCTGGGTGGTGCCATATGCCTTACACTACTTAATAATGGTCTTAACTGCTCCAATGAATAAAAAAATCCTTTGAAATCTTTTTATATCCATCCCGACTCATTCCTTTCCACAAGTTTCTCGCACAGATACCCTTTCTGGGCATAGTGAATTCATTGCTTTGAATTGCCTAACCAAGTGTTTTCTATGAACACCTGCGTTAATTGTAAAATAATCAACGTCAATACAATTGATCACAGATAGTGGCCAATTAGCTTGATTTGTGATCTGGAAGGTGGTTTGTGAAACATTAGCAAGTTTGTTCTTCTAACTGAAATGTGTAGTTTTTTTTTACTTGGATATTGTGAGTTACTGCGTATAAAAAGCTGTATGTCAACAAAAGGTTAACATTTTGGTGGTGATTTTTTTATTCCCATTATATGTTGTTTCCTTTAAAAGTAGCAGCTGCCAGCAGAAAGTGATACTTCCTACATGAAAGTGAAGATGTAGCCAAATCTGAAAATGAATCAAATCTTTTAAACATATACAAAAAGTGAAGTAGCCACAAGCCATACTCACTGTTAGCATCAGACATGATGATGTTGGGGCTCTTTCCACCCAGCTCAAGAGTGACTTTCTTCAGGTTGCTAGCACCAGATGCCTGCTGGATCAGATGACCCACCTGGAAATGGACAGCAAAAGGTTTCTGAGGCCCTGCCTAAACTATTATTGGTGTAAGGTTTTATAGTTTGCCTTTGAGGGAATGAAAGCAAATGTGAGGCAATTGCTGCACCTTAACGGAGTCACTGCTTAGAAATAACTGCTCTGTGTGCACTAATGTCAACTTGTACATCTTACCTCAGTAGATCCTGTGAAGGCCACTTTGTCTACATCCATGTGGGATGCTATGGCAGAACCAGCAGATGGGCCCATACCAGGGAGGATGTTCACCACACCAGGTGGGAATCCAACCTGAGGTAGGTAGAAAGTCAAATGTATTAGTAGTAAAAACTTTGTGGATAAAACTGTGATTGAGTAATAAAGATTGTGTGTTTTATAGCTGCTGTATGCTTTCTAGAAAACTTGTGTTTTGCATATAATGTGAAAACATTTCATGCCCAAGTTTACTTCCATAGTTTGGGCAGTTAATTTGTTTTAAATTGTTGGTGAGTTTTTGCTTTTGTTAGTTTAAACAAGTTACAGATTCACATTCTGAGCAAATAAAAAGAGAAAGGTGGTAAATTCCCACCCACCAAGCATTCGTTGAATTTTTATTGTTCAAATTCAGGAAAAAAAATCTGGAAAGAATTGCTTACAGTCTGAAGGGGGCATTGCTGGACTATTCTGCAAAATTCTGGTTACAATTGTGTTTGGCAGGCAAGAATATGGTCTTAATCCAAATTTGACTTTATAGTTGCAATAGGCGCATAGTATAAATAGAAATTATAAAATGAAAAACATTTCAGCGCAATGATGGTTAAATTATTACTTTAAAAAAAATACTTGTCAAATAATTAATGTGAAATATGCGCTGATCAATAATGCATACTTTTCATAGTTCTTATATACATTTTGTAAGAGCTATTGAAACTAGAAATTTGAAGAAGATTGCTGCATATGTATACAATTTGAACGCTCCCACAACCAGCACTGGTCTGGAGATCGCTTCCTTTTCGGTTTTGGCTCTGACACACAGCGGTTAGTTCTTCGTGTCTCGCTAACTTTATGCCCGAATTAAATATGGGTAAATAAGGACTGTGCATCATCATATACACTTTTGTAATCACAATGAGACCAATAATGGATTACATGAATACATTGTTAAAGAGCTATTGAGATTTGAAGAGCCAAATTTAAAACTAACTTCACCGCAGTGCGCAGCCAAACGTGGTCATTGATTGCTGCCTTGAGGCCAGTTATTTATTTGTGAAACAAATCTCACTGCCCTAGAAATTTCTCAGACATTTTAGACCACCCAAGGACCCCCCCCCCAAGGTGAATTGCCCCTTCAACAGTAAAATGCTGTAGCATAATATATTATTGTCTGCATATTTAGATATTATGGACATACATTGGTTTCAGAAAGCATTATGTCCCAGAACTTTCTCTACATTTTGAGTTACACTGAATTTATAATTGATTAATTTGTGATGAATTGTCTGCCCCTGCGGACAGTTCAACCAGTCTCCTGTGTATCAGCATGCATCTGTAACCACTACGCTATTTAACAATGGGAAGTCTGCTGCTCCCTCAGTCTACCATTCAGAGACATTTGCTCTTCTTGGTTGGCTCAGCTTCTGCGGTCAGGCAAAATCTGAAACCCTTTGTGTCGGTCTTCCAGACACATGAACACCAGGCTATTCTGTGTTCCATGTAATTCCAAGTCCACTACCTTATTTTTTAAGTAGTCAAAATAACTTTTATAAGAACTGTGCCCAACATGTAAATTCTTGCTCAATAATTGATTAAATAGGAATACAATTTGTATATCGTTTCTTCTTCTATATCGTTTTGCATGGTCTCTCATTGGTTTCCTCTACCGGTAATCAGACTGATGTCATGTGAATGGTCTTAGCTGCAGTTGAAACCTTGCATGTCATTCCATGTTGTCACGAGATCTCCTTGATCTCTCACCCTTATCCTTATCCTTTTCTAACATAGATTAACATGATAAACCTTCCTTAGGGAAACTTCCCTCAAACATTTATCTTTTCAACATTTAAGCCCAAGCCTGTGAATCATATTTCTGATCAAATAAAAAAACGCTTCTTAACCGGTCATAGTTTTGATTGTGTTTCATATACTGCCCAAACAGACATTTGTTGTGTTTATGTTTGCAGTAGCCTACCTAATGTAGGCTTTAATGTGGAATTAATGTGGCAGACACAGATCAGCAGTCACTGTTGTACTTTTGTGGAACCACATTACTTTGTAAACACCCTGTTCTTGGTGGCTGTCATAAGATGTTGAAGAAACTAAACAAAATGAGAGAGTAGACTCTGGGAGAATTCCAACCATCACACTCAAAACATATTTTATAATGCATTACTTTCCTAATTTGTCACATCCAGCAGTACCTATTATTCCATCTCTTCATAACAACTCCCAACAGATTAGGTAAGTTAAGACTTTATGCTTTTCCCGAACACTGCTTTTCTAACCAGGAAGTAATGTGGTTCCATACGTGTGAGGACATTAATGACAGATTTGATTAGTCAACTCTGACAAAAATGATGTGTCATTGGCCAGGTTCTTGCTGTAGCATCTCAAGAGGTACACACTAATATTCCTGTCTTTCATGTTTTTGTAGTGGAGGTCTAATTTTAAGGAATATACCGAGGTATGGTCACCATCTTCTGTTAAGAGAAAAGTGAAAGTATCCTAGTGCATTTTTACCAACCTCCTTGATGAGACTGGCCACATACAGGGCAGTGAGGGGGGTCTGCTCAGCCACCTTCATCACCACAGTGTTGCCTGTAGCCAGAGCTGGCCCCAATTTCCACGCCTGCATTAATAGAGGGAAGTTCCACTGAGGACAGACAGATGGAGAAAGAGAGTGAGTGGTGGAGTAGACTGACTATACTAAACATGCGTGCATAAACACATACACATTGTACACAGATACAAATCTATGCATGCACTCAACCCACAATAGTAAAGTCTCCCACTATATTTATACTACACAGCATAGCAGCAATACAGGATTTCTTGAATTCAGCATTGCAGGAATTAAGTAAAATATAATAACCGCTATTACGTTCAGTATGAACATATCAGCAGGGCTATTATGCTTAATATCAACATATCCCAGTGCAATTGGTCCTTAGTGACTGAGAAGTACAGTTGTTTTTTTCAGGCAGTATTTTACTGAAAAGTTCAATTAGTTCTTTGTGGTTTCTCTTTCACAAACACAAATCTACACATCTCCCTTTGAACAACAAAGTGACCGATTGTGGAACTTGTCTCTATACATGATAGCGCTAGAGTCAATCATCTATATATTGGAACAGCAGAGATGTCATGTTTTCCTGTCATCTCAGTTATGTTTTGGATTGACAACCAAAATGATCTGATTTATATTTTAAGTTTTTGCTCCAGAATCTTCAACATCAATGTACAATGGCAATAGTTTATTTCACAAATAGTAGGCTGTGCATATTTGTAAGCTATTTAAAAAGCATGTTTGGTAGTTACTTTTCTTAAAAAGGTTAACACAATTCCAAAATATTGCTAGCATGTTTGTATATAGGAAGTACTTTTTTTTATCACTAGAAATTGCCAGGGAGCCTTTTGATTGGTAGAAGCTACTCTGGAACGCACCTTAGTTGACTAACTACACAGATTTCAGTGCTTCAATGCTGAGTGAAGGAGTTGCCTTCATAGTGTCCAATAATTTGTGATTTAGAAACTGAGACAAATTGCACATATTCATAGTTTATCACACCATCTGTTCTCAATCCCTTTTCCAAATTGCTTTATACAATTGTATGGCATGATTGAGGAATTAATTGATCAAATTCAAGTCATGTGGAAATAATCGTTATTTCAAAAACAGAACAGGAGTTCTGTCAGCACTTTCTCCCACACACTTACCGGGATTATCTGGCCACACACCCCAATGGGCTCATGACGGGTATAGCAGAAGAAGTCTCCATCAATGGGTATTGTCTTCCCCTCCCACTTATCTGCCCATCCTGCATAATATCTAAAAACACACACAAATCTGTAAAAATCCTATACATTTCCTATGATCAAATATATCTCTCACATGCTACTGTACTTTCAATCTTCAGTAAATATCAGGTGGAAAATATATAGCAGTGCAAAAAAAATATATATATATTACTGCAAAGGAAAGAAAATGCAGCAACAGTTAAAAGTTTCATTTATCAAACATGGAAGGCAATTTGATCTCTGATGCAGATTTTTTTGTAATGCTTTTTTTCCCAGCAGGAATCCATACATGTGATCCACAGAAGATACATTTGACAGTCTAGACCAGGGTACAGGTTTCAGCTAAATAAATATTTCATTTTTATTTGACAGTCCTGTTCAACTGCACACATGATCCCACACTTCACACATACAACATTAACATAACGATCTAGTACAGTTCGTTATATTACATCCCCCACTACATTTCGTTATATTATGACTTACCTCAGGCACTTTACCACCATGGGGACATCCACACTATAGGACACAGCATAGGGCTTGCCATTGTCAAGGGTCTCCAGTTCCTATAGCAACAAAAGGTAAAAGGGGTCAGAGTTAACTTCAACCATGGGACCTTAAATGAACAGCCGTCCTAAGGAATAAAGATGCAACATACAATATACTACTTTTCAGCCAACATATAATTTCAGATAGTTTTACACTGGTGCCACCCATTTCATTCAATATGTATGAAAGTTGATGTTTTGATTTATACCATTCAATCTTTCCCCATCCCTATAAATTTCTCATTATGGGGTATGAGACAGCTTTCGCCAAATTTCTAATATATAAAATACTTTATTGGTCATGTACACAAATCCACATTCTTTATTTAAAATTGATTAAAAGACATCTCTATATAAAGTGTTGTGAAAGCATTCAAACTTGGGTGATCTGCTTCACTTAGAAGTTAAGTCCATTCTGTTTGAAACATTGGTGGCTTTTGATGTGCTATTTAGGACCCATCTAGTCGTTTCTGATCTCTCAATAGTCCATTTGACCTGTGAATGGTAGTAGCAAGTGGTCTGTTTTTTGGTCTTAATTCACTACTAGGCTTGTAGGGGTTTGGTTTGTCTCTACCCGATTTGTCTCTACCCAGACTCCCTGTTTCTTTATGTGGCAGCAAGAAGCAGCGTTTTTGCCAAACAAAGACAGTTCTGCTGAGTTGTTCTGTGGAATTAAGATGGTTGCCAAAACAAAGAGTTCTCCATCTCCATCAGTCTTCTTGTAGTTCTTAGAGACACTCCCAATCCCAAGGGCACAAACATGCTAATCTAGTTTTCCCAGCCTAGGCAACTAATGTGGAATACCTGCTTTTTGGCAGTTATTCATACTGTAAATCTATTTTCAATAAGGTTTAGCTGAGTGCTCTTGTGGACTTGTTTAATTAGCCTGACAAGCTGATTAGCTCATTCCCTGGAGAATACTGACCCGTTATATTATTCGGCAACATCAACACATCTGCTTTTCACACATTTCTTACCACTTTTTTTATTTTCACTCCTTTACTCTTTTCAACTTACCCTTTACCAGTCAACTCCAACTCCCAACGTACTAGAATCCTTCCAATCCCTCATCACTAACTTCTGTTTCTCTCGATCTACTGCTCTAGCCAATTTCTATTACTTCAAATTCCAAGCTTCTTTCTCTAACCCCAGGAAAAGCTTTTTCACGTTCTCCTCACCCCTTAACCCTCCAACTTCTCTACAGATGGTTTTGTCAACAACTTTCAAAAAAAGGTTGATGGTATCTGTACATCATGCACTCAGCCTTGCAGGCCAACAGTGCACTCACATGCAGAACTTGGCCATTCATGAACCGCTTTACCAGATAATATCCGTCTGCTAGTGATGTCTGGCTGCCCTCTCAACCCTATCCCTCTTCCAGACCATTTTGAGACCTCCTATACCACCCCTCAACGACCCTGACCAATGGCCGTATCTCAACACAAACCTAAAAATGGCAGATTCGATGCATATTTTCTAAGTACTGAAAGCTCACTTTTATCAAAGAGTACATAAAATACTTCCACTGCCAAGAACTCTGTCTGTTTTGTTTGTAAACCTGGTATATGTTTTGTATTATCATCTGTCTTATCTTCTTTTCATCTTCAATAACAAATTAATGAATTAGAATACACTCACTGTTATGTTGTGTGGTAGATTCGAGCTTTCTTAAAAATTATGTACTGTACGTTTATGGACACAAGTAGGGCTGAAGTGATTTTTCAGTTAACTGCAAGAGCTATTCAAATAGTATAAATTCTCAACTTCCGTTTCAGCCATCAATTAGCCAGTTATGAGCTTACTTTTGACTGCTTTGCGTGAGCACGATCTCACTCACATTGCCTGATACATTTCATAACAAAGTGCCATCAAATATGGAGATAAACATCTTTTTATAATTATTTTAATGAGAAGATTTAAAAAAAACACAATATGGGTTAAGAATTGGCTTTCACAATAGACAAATCCACAAAGCTTTAGCACTGAAAACGAAAGCATGTCAGTATGGAATGCAGTTCGGGTCTATGTGTGTCTAAAAATATATTTCAAATAACACTTTTTCACAAATTACCTTTGACGTTTATTGACCAATCCGTACTAAAATATTACTGCATGTCACCAAAACGAATGTGTACATACTATATAGTCAAAAGTATGTGGACACCTGTATGAGCTTGTTGGACAGACCATTCCAAAACCATGGGCATTAATATGGGGTTGGCCCCACCTTCTGGGAAGGTTTTACACAAGATTTTGAAGATTTTTTATTGGGAATTTCTGCCTATTCAGCCAAAAGAGCATTTCTGAGGTCAGGCACTGCCGAGAAGGCCTGGCTCACAACTGCCTTTCCAATTCATCCCAAAGGTGTTCAATTGGGTTGAGGTCAGGGCTCTATACAGGCCACTCAAATTCCTCCACACCAACCTTGTCGAATCATATCTTTAGGGATCCTGCTTTTTGCACAGGGGCACAGACATGTAGGAACATGAAAGGGCCTTCCCTAAACTGTTGCCACAAAGTTGGAAGCACCTAATAGTCAAAAATATCTTCGCATCCTGTAGTTGTTTACTAGTGGTATAATTTTAGGTTATTCACTATGATGCCGGTGAAGTTATCACACTCACATCTGTAAGTAAAGGCAGACCTTGCTTTACTTCCTCAGGCTCTGCAACTGCTGGTCTGAAAACAGATAACTAGCTGATGGATTCAAACATTAAAACATTTTCCAAATACCCCCATCTACAGTATAAGATCGCCTTGTTTGAACATGCCACCAATAAAAGCACTTAGATGTTAGCTCCTTAGGACCACAATGCAGCGGTGGGGCCTAATTTAAGTTAATTAACTACGACATTGGAAGTGTCTTTCTCAGGCTGGTTGTAAAAAGGAATGAATGCACTGATGCGTAGGGCTCTTATGAGAGAAGTACCAGCAAACTGTGCACTGTACCATTTTGGGCATCTCAGCCTATTCTTGGCTTGTGCCAATCTAAAAAACTTTTCCTCAGACAGATAAAAAATGAAAGTCTCCTAGTATGCAAAACAAAAAGTAAGAAGCACAATATGCAACAATTTCTAAGATTTTACTGTGTAAATTAATTCATTAGGCACAAATAATTTGTGTTTCACCTGACTGGTAATACAGACATCCCCATATTAGCATGTCTTGAATATTTCATTTAATCTCATGAAACACTGGACCAAGTGTTATTTCAATTCAATGACAAAATACTGCCAGACAGTTTTTTTGTTATAAACTGAATGTATAATTTATGATTTGTTTTGTCTACACACAATATCCAATAAGGACAAAGCAACTTTTAGAAATGTTTGCCAATTTATAGAAAAGAAAATCATTAAAAAACTTGAGTATTCAGTCTATTGATTTTGCATTTTGGAGAAATGGCTTCGGCAGCGATCACAGCTTGAAGTATTCTTGGATATGCCTCTACCAGCTCTGCACACATGAGGTTCAAGTCTGGCCTTTGGCATATTCTGGAAATTACCACAATCGAGTGACAGCGTAGGGATGAAAGAAACAAAATTACTGCCACTAGCACACATGGCTAGCTAGTGAAAGCTCAACGCATCACGAGAGAAGCACACATTTACAGAACACACAACTGTCATAATAAAACTGTGGGGCAAATACAAAATGTGAAAATTGTGTACAGCTATTCAACACTGTTCGCTCACTCAATCCGTAATGTGTACAAGTACCTTCCCATGTCTCCCAATAAAACCTCATCACTTCAGGGCCAATCTTTGTATCAAGTACAATGTTATCAAGAGAAACTGGAGAAAAACACATTGCAAATCATTGCAAACTTGATGCTTGTAAGAGAACAAAAGCATATCACAAACTCAAAGAATTTAAAGCCAACTAATCATAAAAATAGTAAGATAATATATGTATAATAGGTTGACAAAGTAATAGTTCTAAAAATATTACATTTTTCAGGCACTCTACCAGATAGATTTAAGAAGTGAGTGGATATATTCATACTTTTGTGTAGGGCACTCAGTGTGAATCAAACTCACAAAACATTTTTTGCAGGCACAATGCTCTAACAATCGCACTATATAGAACTAAAAGCAGTCAATACATACAAAAATAAGATGCATCTTCACATTTTATCCCTATAACCTTGCTATTGACACATAATAATTTTTCTCTCTGTTCACCCTTTCGGTGAGATGTTGAAATTGTGTTAAGTCATACAAATTCATCATCCATAACACTGGAGTAACGCTGTTATTTACAGTCCTGATGGACCTTGCTCCCATGACATGCCATGTGACAGCCATAGAAAAAGGTAATAAAGTCCAATGTTAATACTGTATTTACAATCAGTTACACCCTTAATACACCCACCCATATTCACCAGCATTTCTTTCTCCTAGAACAGACAACTTGTGTAAACATCAGGGCATAATTTCCTTAAACAGAATAAAGCTGCTTCCGGTTACCATCTATTTCTTCATAAAAACAAGCCATGCGAAACTAACCACAATGTTCATTTCCCCATTACTTCCAAATATCAAGCCAAACCTGTAATGACACCAATTACTTAATTGCTTTGTGTATATCTTGTAAGAGCACCATTTCTCCACATTTCTTGAGCAGAACAAGTGTTGGTCATATGACTAAACCTGCTGTGACCCTGAATATATCAAACATATAATCTCTTATCAGGCGTTTGAATACCTCGGTAACATGCAGAGTTGGACCCTGCCTTATATAAATCAGAAAAATCTATCGAATTGAAGAAATGTTTGGACAGTTGTGAATCTTCCCAGGAGTGGTTGACCAGCAAAGATTTCTCCAAAAGCAAGGCGTTATATAATCCAGGAAGTGACAGAAACTCCAAAGATATTTAGGCCTCTCTTGCCTCAGCTGAGGTCAATGTCCATGACTCCATCAGAAAGAGTTTTGTGCAACGTGGGTCCACTTACATCCAGCAAATATCATACACTGTGTTCCAGATTCATAACCCCGAACCAACTGTCAAGTATGGTGATGTGATGATTTAGGGATACCTTACTGCATAAAGACCTGAACAACTTCCCAGACAATTCTATAGGATAATGTCTGGCCATCAATCTGAAGCACAGCTGGATGTGACAGTGATCCAAAACACACCAGCTGGTTTACATAAGAATGGCTGACAAAGAGATTAAAAGTTTTGGAATCAAAGTCCAGACCTAAACGCTATTGGCATGTTGTGGTAGGACCTGAAACGAGACATCCATGCTCGAAAACCCTAACGTCACAGCTGTTCTGCAGGAAGAAGTGGGACAAAATACTTCAACTCTGCGGTCTAAGACTGATCAATAACTACAGAACGAGTTTGGTTGCTGCTAAAAGTGGTGGTAATTTTTTCACACGGAGGTACTGGGTGCCTAATAACTTTTTAAAATAAACATATGAAATAAGTCTCACAGTGATGATTGTTCACTCAAATTACTTCAATTTATTTAGCTGAAGGTCTTATAAGACAGTGATCTCAACAGAAAAAAAAAAACTAACATTGGACAAATACATTTTCATAGCAGTATGGGCAAATACCTCGTCCTGGCACTTCCGATGAATAATTTACATTGACAAGTATTCAAGGACTGGGTCACTGACCGCTAGGTAGGCTGAGTCTCTCTCAATGGCGTCTGCCAGCCTGTTCAGAAGTAGCCCGCGGTCTGATGCGTCCATGCGTCTCCATGGTGACCCAAACCTGAAAGCATCCCTGGCAGCTTTCACAGCCTTATCCACATCAACCTTGAGAGAGGGAGGCCACCAAAAAACAATAGAGGGAGAAGACAGAAGCAAACCAAATCAGCAATATTACATTAAGTCACTGAATATTATTTTTTAATAACAAGCTGGCTAGCGGTTACACATCTTCAGCCTGTAACACACCTGCAGCCTGTAACAGCCTGTAACCCAGGTGTTGTTACACACCTGCAGCCTCTATTTACATTAATGTTGTCACAGTTACCTCAATGTTATTTCACTCAAGTCCCCATTCCATACCTAACCATGTGGAGAATACAATAACATAAAAAAATGAATCCCCAATAAAACCTCTGATATATCAGATGTTCAGAACCAAGTAGACAACAGGTGGTGATGGCAGATAACCATGTTTTCTTAACAGAATTACACTGAACACCTAACTTCAGTCGGGATAAACGCCTGTTGAGTACAAAAAGCACTGAAGCATCCAGATAAGAAATGGGTACAGTCCCTGGCAATTCCAACTAGTGGTCATCTCGCTGCTTCAGTTTTTGCCACGATATTAGTAAGCAAAAGATGTTGGATTCATTTGCTATGATAATGCAGCCTTCCTTCAATTAACAGGAAGGTGCATGCTACAGAATTTAGCCTAGTGGAATCCCTGCTTTCACTTATGGAATTATATATGTTTACACCAAGGAATAAAAAAATTCTTAAAGGTAGCAACACAGTCCCAGATGCTAACCTTGTCTGCCTCAGCCACCAAACAGATAACTTCTCCTGTAGCTGGGTTGATAGTGGGGAAGGACTTCTTGCTGACAGCATCCTGCCATTCATTATTGATGAACAGCTGAAATAAGACAGAGGAGGTGATTAGGCCCTTTGTTATGGTAACAGACATAATTACAACTCTCTTATTTTCTTTTTAATTAGCATGTCAATAGTACAGAAGTCAAATATAGCCTACATTCCCCCAAAACAATTCAGTATAAAAACATGCATGCAGTGTGTGTAGGCCATCTTTGTCCTGTCTTTTAATATTTAGTATACTTCAATCAGAATATCAGAAAGTGACCACAGTATATTTTCAATAATAGTGGAACAATAGTGTTTCACAGTTGTTATTCAGCCAACAGAAGGCTCTCTCCCTCACTCAATTTGTGAGATGTGAGAAAACAATTGCTGAATAGTGTAGAGAATCATTGTGCCATAAAAATCCCATCTACATTTTTAAAATGTATCCCAACTGATTTTGTAACAGGTCAACGAAAAGTGGAAGCAAAACTTGCAGTAGAATATAGTGGGATGGCATGCATTGTCTTTGTAATTCTGCAAACTTTGGAGAAAAATATGCCCTTTAAATGAGCAATGCACAGAAATACCTCTCCATGTGGAAGCTACTGTAGGTGAAATGCAGCAAACGCAACAGTTAGCTTTAGACTATTTAGTACTTGTTTTCTCAAATACAGAATTATTATTTCTGCAGTTTAAGTAGAATGATAGATTCACAATATCACCGGAAATGATTTTGGATGCATGCATAACCTCATCTAAAAATGCTGAGTTTCTATTGCTCAACAGAAGGCACACCGGCACAATCTCTAAAACCAAAACAGAGAGGCTTATGACGTCACTGGTGACCGGAATAGCCCAAGTTGGTTGAATCAGAAAATGGAAAGATCTTTAACAAATTAAGTATTTCCCTCTTATGGTCTAAAATATTTGTTTTTCGGTATACAATGACAGAGTCTAAGATTTAGAAAAAATGACAATGTCAAAGCAGCCTGTTATTTATCATTTATGATAAATATGCTTATACCTAGAGTGTTGCCTATGGAGTTACTTTTGTTTCATTAAGAACAAACAAATAGGACTCATTGGGTAGAGTGAAAGACTTCTCTGCACTATACTTGAACATTTTCTGTTGAAACCACTTTTTAAATGAATCCCATAGTGCATCCTCAGGCTTTATCCTCCAAAACATAATGGATGCATCATGAAAAAAATGGCATACTGGAAAGTAGTGAACGGCTGTTCTGATCTTTTTGATACTCAGTGCAACAAGTATTTTAGCGACAGGCTGCTCAGCATTAACACGCAATAGGATTACTTGGAAATCTGTATTTTCAATACATGGTCAGAATTAGATTAGTACATATTGACAATAGTCAAACAAATGTATGGGAACATAATCATCACAGTGGTAACACCAAGTCAATTAAACTTCAGGGATATCAGTCTGTCCAGTTAGGGTTAGAATCAATTTCACCAGTTTTGGTGCAAATGAAAGTGACAACAGCTGCACTGGAGAGGCAACATTCATTAAGGGAATGGATTTGCAGGTGGTGGCCACAGACAATTGCTCCCTCCATATACTTCCTGACTGATAATTCTCTCAAGTTTTGTTTTTTGCTAGTGTCCTCATCAATACTGGAAGCATGAGGTACCTGCAGCCCATTTAGATTGCACAGGTAGTCCAGCTGCTCCAGGGTGGGACATCCTTACGTGGCATCGCAAGTATCTTTGCTGTGAAGCTCAACTGACATTCACCAGAGAGCACCAGGACCTGCAGATATGATATTGGCGCGCTGTTCTCTACACAGCTGAGAGCAGGTTCATACTGAGCACATGTGACGGACGTAGAAGAGTCTGGAGATGCCATGGTGAACGTCATGCTGTCTCCAACATTATCCAGCATGACCGGTTTGGTGGTGGGTCAGTGATGGTCTGGGAAGACATTGCCTTGGCGAGACGCACAGACTTTAGCGTGCTAGCAAACGGTATCCTGACTGCTGTTAGGTACCAGGATGAAATCCTCAGACCCAGTGTCAGACGTTACGCTGGTGCAGTGGGCCCTGATTCCCCCTGGTGCAGGATAATGCCAGAACTCATGTGACCCGAGTGTGTAGGCAGTTCCTTGATAATGAAAGCATTGTTACCATTGACTGGCACGCACGTTCCCTAGACCTGAATCCAATTTAAAACCTCTAGGACGTTATGTATCGGTGCATCCGGCGCTGTCAGGTAGCACCAGGTAGCAGACTGTTCAGGAGCTCACTGATGCCCTGATTCAGGTCTGGGAGGAGACCCCCCCTTTCAGCACACCATCTGGCATCTCATCAGGAGCATGCTTAGACATTGTCAGGAATGCATACAGGCACGTGGGGGCCATTCACACTACTAAGTCACATTATGAGTTGTCTTGATGAAATTCATACAAGTTGGATCAGCCTGTGATATTGTTTACAGTACACTGGAGAGGTTCAAGAACCGATGGTTCAAGAAATCTGGAATTTCATAAAGGAACTTTATATAGCATCAAATCAGTTACTAGCAAGTTCTCTCAGGGCGCACGATTATAGTGTGTCTTTTATGACCCAAATGGAGTACAGAGTTAAACAACACCAGTTAGTTTGTAGTGTTTTAAAGTAGTTTTCTGCTTGCAATGCAGCTTTGCAAAATGGGTACCCACAGATCACATTCATGAATGTTAATAATGCTAATTACTGACTGAGACAGAGCTGAATAATGGATTGTTTTTAAAAATGACTATGGGCCTGAAGGCCCTACTTGGGGTAAGGGGACTCACCGAAATATGATTTTTGGACAAACTATGCCTTTAAACTGGACCCTAGGTTAAGGCAGCCCTGCCTGGTTGATCAATGGAGATTACATTTTGTTCCCCTCTTAACCCCGCCCACACAGAAGAATTGTGTACAAAAAAATCGAGAGCAAAGACCGCGGTAACGTAACCAACGATAAATAAAAACTCCTGAACCCAAAGACAAAATCGTTTCTTTGTCATATTGTCATAAATTGTATAGGATTTCTAAACAAAAAGGTAGCATTAATTTTGATTTGATTATATTTTATTTATCTATTATTATAATATTTGTGGTTATTATTTTTCAATACTAAAATCTTTATTTACAAAACGTAAGCCACCGCTTCAAGAACCCAGAAATAGTTTCCGGTTGCGCATCAATTAGTAGCACATTGACCTGCTTGATGTAATTAATCGAGTTTAACTAAAACTATCATTAACTAGCCAGTTATCACAAGGTTCAATTAAGGTGATGTGTCTTTAGAGTAGCCTAATCAACAAGTGTTTTTTCTAGGATAAAAAAAAAAATCCTACCTAAAGGTTATTGAAGTTCTCACGTACACCTTGAAATGCATTAAATATTTGCAGAAAAAACAACTTAAGGAATGTCACTGTAATGACTATGATATAATAATGTAACTAATACAGCGAAAGTCCTCAACGTAATTCACATTGTAATGTTTACCTTGTTATAATGCACTTCTGGCTGTGCACTTGGATTGGGGATCGTGGCCGCCGAATACTGACATTTGGAAATGCCAAAAACTCGAGGTAAACCTCGAATTAACACAGATCGGAGCATATTGATTGCTTAATTCAACAACTGTCGGTTTCAAACCCAAGAGAAAGACGAGAGAGTTCCACCACCTAATGTAGGCCAACACTAATGTATTCATGCGCAGTACAGATATTAGACCACAATTCTGCTAGTAGCACTAAGGATGAAGTCACTACCGTATGGTAATGATGAAACCTTCAAAATAAAAGTTCGAATTGTAATGCATTGCAATGTGTTATATTCGGTCTAAAGTAGGGATGGTAAACCTGGATGGGGGTTGGGGGTCACGGATATGATGTACTCATCATCAGGTGCCCGCAGATAATTTGGAATAACATCAGGGGGCCGTAGTCATCAGGGGGCTTATTAACAAATACATTAAAAGTAAACTAAGTCTGATGCTAGTTGACTAACAATTTTTTAATATTGAACAACGTGCCGTTTTCCCACTCTGCTCATCTCTCCCGGGATTCAGCATGTTCGCTGCCATGTAATTTAACGTGTGAACCCTTTGAACACTATATGTTTTTTGGATGTTTTCACTACTTTGATATTTCTGTAATCGGTATTATCAAGTGTTTTATGGCTCAGACATCAGCACACTCTCAGTTACACATAGAAAGACATCACAACAGATTTCATAGACCCTGAAATTACTGTCATATGTGTAAACATGGAAAGAAAGATTTCAATTAAATTCAATCAATCAAATGTATTTTATAAAGCCCGTTTTGCATCGGCAGTTGTCACAAAGTGCAAATACCGGCCTTAACCCCCAAAGAGCAAACAACAGTAGTGTTGCATTTCAGTGGGTAGGAAAACCACCCTAAGAAGGCTGACATTTTGGAAGAAACTTAGAGAGGAACCAGGCTCAGAGGGGTGACCAGTCCTCTTCTGGCTGTGCCGGGTGAACATACAGTCCCCTCCTAAAGTTTTGGAACAATAAGGCAAATTCCATTGTTTTTCTTGTTCACTGAAGACATATGGGTTTAAGTTTAAAAGACAAGAGTTCAGAATTTCAGTTTTCATTTCCTGGTATTCACATCTAGATGTGTTAAACAACTCAGGACAGACCACCCTTTGTTTGAACCCACCCATTTTTCAAGTGTGCAAAACTACTGCAACATGTGACTGACAGATGTTTCTTGTTGCCCAGGTGTTGCCTTTTAGGTTGATTGTTCAAACATTAAATAGCTCTGCATAACTAGTCTATGTTTCCATCCTTGGTTTAAACCTATAAAGACTGCATTTCTTGTTATTGATGATAAACCAACATGAAGACCAGAGAATTGTCTATGGGAGAAAAGCAAGCCATTGTCAAGCTGAAAAGAAGGAAAGAAACGGACTGCTTATGATCCGACGCATACAAACTCATCTGTGAAGCATGGTGGAGGTAATGTCATTGCTTGGGCGTGCATGGCTGCAATATTTATTGATGATGTAAGTGTTGATAGTAGCAGCAGAATGAATTCAGAAGAGTACAGAAACATTTTGTCCGCCAATTTACAGAGAAATGCATTGAAACTAATCAGGAGGGGGTTTAACATGCACCAGGACAATGACCTAAAGCACTCTGCCAACAAAACAAAGGACTTCATCAGGGGAAAAAAGTGGAAGGTTTTTGACTTGCCAAGTCAATCACCTGACCGTAACCTAATAAAGCATGCATTTCACCTCCTTAAGAGACTGAGCGGAGAAACACCCTGAAACAAACAAAAACTGAAAGAAGCTGCGGTAAAAGCCTGGAATAGCATCACAAATGAAGAATGCAACAGTTTAGTGATGTCAAAAGGTTGCAGGCTTCAGGCAGTTATAGCAAGCAAGGGTTATGTCACCAAATATTAAATGTTATTTACTTTAAGATTATTTGTTCCGTTACTTTTGATAATACATTTTTTGTAATACAAACGGTGATATGTCCTAAGTTGTTTAACTCATCTAGATGTGAATACCAGGAAATTAAGCTGAAATTCTGAACTCTTGTCACATGCTCATATTTTGATCTTAATCCCAAATGTCTTCAGTGACCAACAAAAACAAAGGAATTTGCCTTGCCGTTACAATAGTTTTGGAGGGGACTGTATTAAGAGTCCAAACTGTAATAATTGATTAATGCATACGGGCTGAGTCCAGTGTCTATTTAAACCTTGTCCAGGTCGGAAGCATGACCAGATGGACAAGGACAGGGACAACCGTTATTTGTAAATAGTACTAGCTAGCAAATTTTCAGATTAAGTTTGTTGTAGCTAGCTGCCATCAATGCCATGTACTGCTTGTCCTGATAGCTGGCTAGCAAAGTGGCATTGAACAATGTTGATGTAGCTTGCTATGGATAATTACATTTTGTTAATTTAATCTGTGGAGAAAGTTAAGGTTTATCTACAGTAATTCTAAATTCGACATCTCTATAACATGAACAAAATGTGAAGTCTGGTCATATGAGATGAACAGATGTTATATACATTTTGTTAGTATATTAAATTGCTACAGTACTCTATAACCTCAGTAAAGTCAGTGTTGATATATTTAAGCAATATAATTCAATATAATTCATTTTTAGGATGCATTGATTTATACTTTTGCACTTGGTAGAATAATACACACAATGTCTCAAATTGAAATACTGCATCTTTTCACTCACTGCTTAAGTTGCAAAATAAAATATTTAGGGAACACCCAACACGCATAGAGAATTTGCACACTGGAAAGACTCGTACCAAACTTTGAACACAAAAAGATCAATGTGTAGAACATGATATTTATTAGCAAAACATTACTTTTTCTATTTTCAGTAGCTGGATTTGTATCAATAATGTGGACATAACCAACAATAGAATGATATGCCACCCTTGAATTACAACTTGAAACCCCATGCCAAGCTTTCTAGAAAAGCCACTACCTATACACTTCGTTCACAATTATTAGGCAAGTGAGTATTTAGATTGTAAAAAAATAATACTAAGGTGCGTACTGTACTCTGGACCAGGAAGGTCAGTAACCGAAGTATAAAAAGTTGTTATCTGGATAGCAATCTATTTTGAATCTTCATGGGAATTCAATAATTATATTAAATTAAAATATTTTCTTAGAAATTGAAGGATGTATGCCTCATTGCTCATTGAATAGTAAGCTGTTGTACAACAAACCTTGACAGTTAAAAATTAATATTAAATGTAAAATCAAAAAAGGATGATTGTGTGTTCTCTGGACACGGATGGATTGAGGTGAATGTTCTACTGTTTTAGTGGTAAATGTCTGGATAACAATCTATTTAAAATAATGTTCACATGAATTAAGTGACAGAGTAGTAATAAAACAAATATTTTCATTAAAAGAAGTAATAGGAAAAACCTCTGAGAGGTACAAACTAATTTGTCTGCAGATCTCTAATTCGTAAGGAGAGTGAGTATAAGGAGGACTTCCATCCCCACCACTGGGGGTCGCTAACTGTACCCATTGAAACTTTGCACACCCAATAACATTCCCTCTGTGGATGTTTTTGATTTGGTTATTGCATTCACCTGTGCTTCATTGCTTATTTAGGTAATTGATTTCATCTGGTCCTTATTGAGTGGCTTACTAATTATGTCTGTGCTTAGTTTTGAGTTTTCATGACATTGGTGTATACTTTTTTGTCTCTTAGAAAAGTAAAGTGTTGGTTTCTTAATTCGAGAAGGGACTCTGCCTAATTTCTGTTTATGGGTCTACCTATACATACACAATCACAGTGAGCTTAGAAGATTTGCCAAATAGAAGTCTGAGTTCAGGAAAAAGTAAGGAAATTCAATGAAAATCAATGATATTCAAAATGACAATTCTAATTGGTGTCTTCTGGACAAAGACGGTAAATGACTAAATTAAAAATGTTTTTAGATGTATAGATAATCTGGATAGGAATCGATACAAAAATCATGTTCATGTGAATTAAGTAATAGGAGAAATATGTATATACAAATTAAGTTAAGTAGTTTAAAAATTATATTAATTGTAGAGGAGAGGTAAAGGAACATAGCAAGTGGGTCTGCCAAACTCTAGGTCATTTGGATAATACGTTATTAATAAATTGTTGTATAGAAGGATACATTTTTGTAAAATTAGGGAAATTGAAAGTGGTAAATCTAATGGATGTGCACTGAACTGGAAATGTCAATTACCAAATAATTAGAGGTTTTAGTAGTGTATGTCATCAGGGTAAATATTGATGAAAAAAATGTAATCAATTGAAATACTTATATCATATACTTTAAAAACACATTGGTAGAAAATGACACGTTGGTTTCATAACATATAAAGTATTTTCTTCCGTGGCTCATTTGGAAGAGTGTGTTTTGAAAGGTTGACTCTAAATATACAGAAGTTGTTTAGCTCATGCGCAACAACCTGTTTTCCAATTGTACCATGGTGCCTTAACCACCCTTGTGACAAAAAATAGTACTGCAGTGTGCTGTCAGGTAAAGTAAAGCTATGTAGTTACATTTAAAAGGTCTATGGCAGGGGTGGACAAACTAAGGCCCAGGGGCTGAACCCAGCCAGCGGAGCAATTCCAACGGCCTACGGTAGGTAACAAAGTTTTGAAGGGAAGTAAAACATAACTCACCAGCCCATTCTTATTAATCTGAATCTGTTAAGACATTATAATGGACTTACTGTATAATTGGTTTAATTATTTTCCTTTTCTGGCCTGCAAATCATTCATGATTAACAATTTACAAAACAAATGTGTCTCTCTATTTCTTTTCTAACTACTGATGTGGCCCAGAGCCAAGATGTTAGCCCTCCCTTGGTCTATGGTTTGGACAAATGTAAAGGGACATCTGACAACAATACGATAAATAAGGGTACTCATTCAGTGATGTGAACAGATTAAATAGATAGCCTGTACCACACACATTCTACTTCGTTAACAATTTCACTACAAGTTTGTTTACTGTCTGATTAAAACTCTTGAGGCTACCACTAACATTACAAATGCATTTCTCCTCTCAACAAAGTTAGATTAGTAAGCCTTTATTGTAGGCAATATTTTAAGTAATTCATTACCTAATCAATTTCCCTTTCTATGTAAAGCTTTTGCTAAAAGTAAAGTGAGGGAAATGTACCAGTGGTGGAAAAAACAAATAGATATTTGGTGGAAGGGAAAAAACACCCAAGGTGACACTGATTTTAATGGAGCTTTGTTTTAATTGGACACAATGGAAAATACAGAAAATGAAAAGCCATCATTAACTATTGTCTTGCATATTATAAAAAACAAAAAAAAGACTAAAAGGACATGCCTTGCAAGCTAACGTAAGCACCCAATAAGACATTTATCTACCTTCAAAATCTTTTTTGTATTTTTTTAATGTTTAGGCTCATCAGTGTATGTGTGAATGGGTATGTATGCATGTTTAGTTCTTGACTCACCCACAGGTAGTAACGGAATGCACAGACAATCACCAGTCTGACTGCTATTATCCGAGTAACAATATTACGTGATTTATGACATCCAAGCTTTGTTTGATCACATGCTTTTTTGTAAAATGCAAGCATCCATAGTTTCTGTTCATTGATGAATGTGGTGGTTTTAAATTTTTACTCAACTGTTATTGTAAATGTGAGAAACTGCCCTTTAAGTTAGCCAGTTTTTAGAGACAGGCTCTGGCTCTTGATGCTTTGAAACTGGCATTTAATCATATTTTTTCCATCACAAATGTATCTTTTGGAAATTAATTGTATAAAATCAAGACCTTCTTCTGCCTGGAATTAATAAACGAGGGCATTCTGTTTGTCTCAGACCTTACGAGTGTATAGGGGGATATCTTTAGCTGTGAGGAATTATTTAAAAAAATGGGCTCTATCCCTGTAAGGAATATATGAGTGTGACAAAAAAGTGTTTCTAAACATTTAACCTTTTTACATTTCTCATACGTACCTCTTTGTTGTTTGGCCCTGTAACTGGTGAAATACCCAAATTATAATTTGATGGGTTAAACTTCTATGATTACAAATGCAACAACAGAACCATCTGAAATTACATTAAAACATTGTTGTCTCCCTAATGCTCCTACTGGAAGTGATCATTTCCAACCTTACAACAGATAAAATGTGCTCTGACCCAAAGAAGTTCCTTATATCCAATAACATCAATGTTCATTTGAAGGTTTGAATAGGTATTATGTTACTCTTTTTATAAAAAAATATTTGTTTGCGGTTTGTTTTAGACCAAAGACGACTTATGTAAACTTTCAAATGTAATTTTTGTGTATGACAAGCAGGGGTCTCCACTGTGCTGTGAGTTTAAAGGTCACCACTGTGCTGGAGCGTTGTCTGGGTTGGCCATTCGTAATGAGCTAATAATATAGTGCTACTTGTTTGAGTAAATACATTGGAATATTCACTCAAGTGAATGCAAGAAAGACTGATTGATCTGGAGTCAATTTGAAATTATGATTAAGCCTACTAACAGGGCCCAATGTATCCTCATCTTTTCATGTTGTTAATAAAAATAAGTTTGCATTCATTAAAATACTACCCAATATGGCCTGTGTATATATATTTTTAAAAACAATACTCTACATAAACAATCACAAAATTGACTGAATTTTGAGCAGGATTTCCTTAAGCTCCACTGTGCTCACATCCTCCATTTCACACCCACAGGCTTTCTCTATAGATCTGAGTTGATTTTCCCAGCATTTCATTTTTACCACTGAGTGCACTAGATAATGTATGCACTTTAGTCAGCCAGGAGAAGCCTGAGAACAGATTCTATTAACACGTAAGATGAATAATGAATAGCAGCTGCCATGGCAGCATCGACAAATAACAAATAAAGTTACCCTGAAAACCATGGTAATGTCGTTGCGGCTCTATTATATTTGTGAAGTTTCTAGAACTCTGCGCCACCAACCTTTAATGAAGTTGGTCTGTAGGACAGATCCTAGAAAGGTGTGAAACAAAGATAGCAAATCAGAGAAGGTCTGCCAAAGGGATTAACATAAAGAGATGGTCAGATAACATCATGTAAGATGTTAATGTATAAATATGAGTGTCCAAGTTTGGAAGGGCAATGTGTCTGCAGACAGACTCAGCTTTTTCAATCTTTATTAAAGTCAAATTGGATTCACAAGTACCTGAGTTATTGCACCTTTTTTGGGAAGAGGGAAACTGTGTTTCCACGACAAGCTGGGTGAAAGCTGTGTGTAGGTTTATACATAGAAAATCATTCAAAGTTCTTTGAATGTGTGCAGATGCATTCAAAGGTCTGGTGTGTCCAACGTCTTTGGTTGTGACGATAAGCTAACATTAGCTAGCTTAGTTATGTGTCTGAGCAGACACTCCTCAATTCCATTACCTGCTTGAAATAATGTTACAACCTGGTGTTCCGTGCAAAAGATGAAGAACAAACATGCATTGTGGGTTGTTTGACCAAACCTAATGCATTTAGAGAATATTGCTCAGATGAAGCAATTACATTGCCTTTTAGCTAGATTAAGTAATGTGCAAACTGGTCAAAACATGCATACCTTGTTACAGCTAGTGCTAGCTAGCACGATTGGGGTTTCATGTTTGCTTGGTAAACATCAATGAGTCTCGGAAATATGACAATACATATAAGACTATATATAGCAGAGATCTGGATTTGGTTGGTTTAGCTGTTTATTTATTTTGTGTTCTGTAGTTATGGAAAGGGCCCATCAACTTCAACCCCATCTACAACGAAGGTCTGTGTTCATTGTTCCGGCATCGATGGTTGGTGGTGACACTGTTTGAGATTGGTAAGTATGCTCGTAGTTTGTAATTATAGTGTCAGATCCTAGTGGTGTTATAGAACCGATATTCAACTCACTGCCAATAAGTGGTGGAAAAACTTAAATAGAGCACCTAAAAAGATAAAATAATTGCAAATAGCAGAATCACTTAATAAGAATGTCTGAAATCGATTGATTTTTAAACCATGTACTTAATACTTAAACATGTACTTAATGTACATGGGTTAATTTTGCCTTGATAAACTTTTTTCAACAATGTGTGAAATTCGTTTAATTCTCACAGCTAATAAACTCCCACCCAACTTCAGCGCAGTGCAAGAAACAACATTTCTTTTTTAATTTTGTCCGAATACGAACACAATTAAATCAGCACACATATGAAACGACACACAGTGAAAATAAATATAAATCCTTAGTTTGGAAGCATTTTAATAATTGACATTTGACAGACCACATTATAGACCATAGTCAATATTTTAGTAACAGTAAAGAACAGTGCATGTAATACATTTTTATATTTAAGGTTCAACACCAAATCCTGAAATTTGATTCTGTTTCCTAGTATCAGTGTACCAGATGTCAATGAAAATACTTAGAGTTCTTTCATGATATTTGCCAAGAAAGATTTATTGTAAGTTAAATATACAGACCTTCATGCCTATCATACTGACCCAGTTAGTAATGTCATATATGCAGTGTTTGATTCATATTCAGTTAATCCTTTCCACTTGTTAAAAGCTCTCTTCACATAACCTTTAAAGCCAAACTTATGTCAAAATACTTTTCCTAAATGAATAAATAATTCCCTTCACCCATTTAACAATTGGTGTTATCTTTTACCTGCTTTCAAATGGGATCTCCAACATACTATATTCATTCTTTCCCTCTCAACCTCTGAAGGAGTGAGAAAACTCACATGTTGGGGAGATTAGACTACACGCCCTGAAGTTAACACGGATAGGCTGGGAGAGTTTAGGCAAGTCCTTTGTGATTTGCAAAATCTCCTGTTTATCTGAACATATTCCTTTGGGGACCATCTCAAACTCCACTATTGATTTGTACTCTGATGGAGATGGTGTTCTGAACAGGTCTTTAGGTGAGGAGGCATTGCTGGGGGTGAAAATAGGCACACGGAGAGTGCTCTTGTATGGCAGCTGGTACTCCTTCATCAGTCTACCCATTGTTCCCATCTTGATCCTCTGACTTGGGTTTCTCTGCACCAAAACATTAGCCACCTGTTTCTGCTCGTAGGTTTTCCTCTGTATGGAGTCATTTTCAAACAACGTGGTCCTAGAATGAAGTGTTAGGCAATAGCAATTAAAGAGATGTCTGAAGGTTTCTTTTCTGTCTGTGTATGTGATTTGACATGAGAATTATCTGAAGTTTTGTTATTTCTGTGGATATGTTCTATTGCTGTTCTTGTTGTGTTTAGAAACATGATTAGTTAAACACTTGACCAGTGTAGCCATACCAAAGATGTGAACAGGACACACCTGCAGATTCACACCTGCCTTGTATTATTGACTGTGACAATAAGCAAAAATATAGACAGCAAACATGAGTGGCCTAAATATTTCCCCAAAATATTAGCTTAGTTAGCAATTAAGTTTTCACCCTGGCTGTGCTGTGTAATGTTCATTTACATTCTCCCAGTAGACCTGTAGTGCCGACATAAACAGAAAGCTCATACGCTGGCCTTTCCTTGTTTCTGGTAGTGTCAGAAAAGGCAAACTTGAAAACCTGTGCCTGAAATAGATTGTATACGTCATATACCACAATAAATTAAGGTTCCCCAATTGTGTGCTTTCGCTTTGACAGAACATTTGTTTTTAAGGTACAACCCTGTTTCCAAAAAAGTTGGGACCCTGTGTAAAATGTAAAGAAAATGCAATAATGTGCAAATCATGTAAACACTATATTCAATAGAAAATAGTACAAAGACAAAACTGAGAAAGGTTATTGTTTCTAGAAAAATATATGCTCACTTTGAATTTGATGTCTGCAACATGTTTAAAAAAAAGCTGGGACAGGGGAAGACACAAAAAGGTGGAACATCTCACAACTAATTAGGTCCATTGGCAACATGTCAGTAGCATGATTGGGTATAAAAAGTGTATCCCAGAGAGGATGGGTCTGTCAGAAGTGAGGATGGGGAGGAGTTCACTACTCTGTGAAAGACTGCACAGGCAAATAGTGCAACAATTTAAGAATAGTGGCTCTCAATGTAAAATTGCAAAGAGTTTTGGGGCCTAATCATCTACGTACATAATATCATTAAAAGATTCAGAGAATCCAGAGAAATCTCTGTACACAAGACACAATGGCAAAAACCAATATTGGATGGCCATGATCTTTGGGCCCTCAGGTGGCATGGCATTAAAAACCGACATGGTTTAATAGTGGACATCACTGCATGGGCTCAGGAAGACATAAAAAAAACAGTGTCTATGAACACAGTACGTTGCTGCTTCCAAAAGGTAAGTTAAAACTCTAACATGCAAAGAAGAAACCATACATAAAAAAGATACAGAAGTGCTGCCACCTTTTCTGGGCCCAAGATCATTTAAGACGGACTGATCTGAAGTTTAAAATTGTCCTCAGGGCTGACAAATTAATATGTGAAATTATTTGTAGGAATCATGGATGCTGCGTCCTCCAGACTAAATAGGTGAGGGACCATCCAGCTTGTACAAAATGAAATGAACAAGATTGCAACAAAAAGCAAGCTGTAGATGAAAAAAAAAAGTACATTCACCAGTGCTTTATGTAATGGCAGGTTCACATAGCATCTCTTTTGATTTTAAATCAAAATGTTTTATTGAGCTCAAAGCCAAGGTTGACATTCGGGCCATCTCCATCGAGACAAACTCTCAGTGCAAAAAGCTAGCCGGCTAGCTAGGCTCAAGCTGAAGAAAACAAGAAAAGGCTCCCTATTGGCTCTGAATTAGTGACATATCCTTAGGGCCTCTACAAGGCCTTGGGGCATCATATTCTACTGATTCTGTTGTCATTACAAAATTCTGCTGTAATTGAAGTCAATATAGTGAGGTTGGATGGTGCCTTCTTTTCAAAGCCTGAGGGTCTAGCCAATGAGCGCTGAGCCCAGCTAGATTATTTCTACCAAGGGACTACCAAAGAAAAATTCTGATTCTATTTTTTTTTCTCTTCTTTTTTCACACAAACTGAAGAAATTCAATAGGAAGATAATTACAATTAAGACAAAACAGATTAAAACAATGAAAAGAAAATCCCAAGATATAATATATAAAAATACATACAGATTTGTATCCATCCTTAGGCCCTCTCTGATTGAGTAGAAGGCCCTGATGGTTCCCCATTGTTAAAAGAAGAGGTGATACAAAACACTGTGGTAAACATGCCCATGTCCCAACTTCATTTGAAACAGGTTTGTAAATAATTGTTACATTTCAATTTGTGAAAATGTTTAAATGTTTTCCCACCAATATATATCAAACACACTGCTATGCCCTTGGAAAGTGAAACAATTACTTAAAATTACTTGTGAACTTTGTTGATATTAGTAATTTTTCTGCTTTAATGTTCAATTGAACGGAAACTGTGCTGTACTGAATGAACAGTTAAAATATGAGGAGAGGTTGGAAAAAAGCACCCGTACTGACATATCTTTTCATAGGGAAACAACTGCCACATGTTCACTCTATTCAAATAGCCAAGTCATATCGATAGCAAGACATATCGATAGAGCGCATCCTGAGTCAAGTATCTGTCAAGTGTGCCAACATATTGCTCAATTTTACCACAGTTGGCAGCCACAATATTGCATGGTATATCTAAAAAATGCTGATGTAAATTCAAACACTATGTAAATGATTATGCAAATCTAAATAAGTCTCTCTAGCTTATTTTCTGTCTCATCATGTAAACATGCCCCTAGGCAGAAAATGTACAGGTAGGCTTTGACTATTGTTCCCCGGATTTATATAAAAAAAGTTTTATATTTCTATATCCATTTTTCAAATGTTGCATTTGTCATGTATAGTTAAAAAAACATTTGAACAAATACAGCGATTGTGGCTAATAATATACGTACTGTTGTTCTGGTCTTTTTTCCATCACCAAATCCAGCCAGATGGCCTGATATGATTCCTTCTTCTCCTGGTCCTTCTCTTTCACATCGCAGTGGGCATTTACCAGATACACATCCCCACTGGACAGACTGTTAATTTGGTGTGTGTAGACCATAGTTGAGAGATAGATGTAGTTCAACTCCTTAGATATTGCTAATCTAATGGCTTCAATTAAACTTGCCTTTGGCTGGAGATCAATGATCGTTGGTCTGTGTCTGAGTTTGTGCGGTGCTACAGAGCCTCTTATATTATCTATTTTTACTCTACTCCATCATATCATTGGCAATGCTGTCCCCGTGGTTTGTGTGTTTGGCATTTCAGGTTGGTTCAAAGCTGTGCTGTGAGGAAGCTGACCCAGTGGAGAAAGTGACTAACACCACATAAATGTAATTGAATTGTATTTCACAGTTCAAACCACAAGGAGCTTTAAAGGTGACACATTCAGATACATTACTACAGATTTAGAGTATTTAACTTTAAGTACTGCTCATCAATGGCTGACACTTTATTTTGTGTCTTCAACTTTTTGTGTTATCTGCCTTCACTTTCTAATTGCCCTGTTTTGATCCTGCTTAAAATGACATTTATCTGATAAATGTTTCATAATGCTTTCATAAGTACTATATCAATGTATTAGAAAGCAACTATAACTGTATGTTATGCTTAATAAATGGTTCATAAACATGGCATAACTGTGACATAAACACCCATTTCAAATGTGCCAAAAACTGCTATATCAAATATGGCATAAACCTGTGCTTCATAAAGGCAAGCATAAGCACTTAAAGGTATAGTTCATCCTTGATTCACATTTGGATGAAATATTACTTCCCTTGTTCTTTAAGACCCATGGAGTAATTTTTCATAACAAGCCTATTCACCTAGTCCCAGTCTGGAATTAGCATTATTGGCATCGTCCAAATTGATTAATTGAAACTACAAGTCCCAAGCAACAAAAGCTACATTGTAAGTGAAAATTTACTTAAAACACTTCCAACTAATTATACACATTTTATCAGCAATGGAGTCTACAACAATCTGATGGGGGGGAAGAAGAGATGAAATTCAAGGCCAGTTGCTCTGTACAGAGCATAGACAAAATATTAAACCTTTTTTAACACAGACTGAGATAAAGGTCTCTTATAGCTGGACCTTAACACATACAGTTTAGGTTCAGTGATTAAAAAAAACATACAGGAAAAGAAAAAACAGGGCACAGAAAAAACAAGACAACAATAACACGATGCTCAAACACAAGACAAAATACATTGCTTTAAACACCATGATCACAGAAAGGCAACAAAAATAAAAGTATATTTTGGTTAAGAAAATAATAACAGTTAAGGCCAAATTTTTTTTTTGTTAAAACATCAATAAAAATCAGTTAGGGTGAAATGAGCAGAGTAAATAGAAAGACAGCAACAGATTATTACATTTACACAGAGGTTTTGCACAGACGTGCATTACCCAAAGCAGTTACAAGCGACACAAAAACAAAAAGAGAAGTTCCCAGTTTTAGTTTGTTCTGCAGACTATGCCATAAGCAAGGTGCGTAATGGTAAAAGGCAGTCATACCCAAATCTGGGGAGATTGCAGGGGCCCCAAGTGTAATCCAGGCTTGAGATATGTTTTTATGAGTTATATTTCTAATGTTGATACTTGATGATAAATAAAAGTTATTTAGAAGTGCTTTATAGACAAACAGGAGAGCATGTTGTTCTCATCTCAAACGCGGCAAAGTCCAGCTCACACCCTGTTACAAACTACAGTTGTGTGTTTTGAAGTTAGCACCCGTAATAAACAAATGAAATAAGTGCACAATGGTAAGTAGCATCCAGTGGTTTAAGTGTGGATGCTGTATCATGTAGATAATATCCCTATAGTCTATATATAAAAGTAGCTTGCACAATTTGCTTCCTATCTGTGTAGGACAAACATGTTCATTTATTCTAGAGGAAGCCTAGTTTGATCTTTAGCCTTTTACAGAGTTCATCAAAATGTATTTTGAAAGATTGTTTATCATCCTGCCAAATCCCTAATGATTTATATGCAGACTTGAGTAATTGGAGAGTCATGTGTCACATCTCCGCCTCCAAGATCTCCGCGGAGGCAGGTCCTCGTCTCCCTGGGCTGACATTGCTGTACCTGATCCCTATCACCTGTCTGTACCGCTGCCGCCAGCTCATGTATCGACCTTCTGCCAGTCCCCGATTACTCTGCCTACTACCTGTCTGTACCGCTGCCGCCAGCTCGTGAACCAACCTTATGCCCGTGCCCGATAACTCTGCCCGCCACTCTCCCTCACCCTTCCAGTCCACGCTTGGGTCCCTACCTGTAACCGTGACAGATTTGATCCGGCCATCATGGATCCAGCGGATCTGGACGCCGTGCACCAGACAGTAACCTCCCAGGGCGCCGTTTTGGGCCAACACAAGTCGGGCTCCAAGAGATAATGGGCACCCTGCAAGCCATCACAGTCAGCATCACCGTGATACAGAATCAATTGAGTGCTCCCATCGTTCCCTCCACAGTTGCACCCACTACCTCGCCCATGTTGACACCACCAGAACCCTGACCTGCGCCCTCCCTGGATCGGGAACCTTGGGTTCCTACCCCCGAGAGGTATGACAGGGATTTGAGATTGTCGTTCCTTTCTCCTGCAATGCAATCTTTTGTTTGCACCGCAACCGCGGACCTATGCCACTGATAGTGCTTAGATCGCTTACCTGGTCGGGCTGCTCCGCGCACCTGCCCTGGAACGACAGGATCCGGCTACTCGGTCCTACAGTTCTTTCGCGGAAGAGATGCGTAAGCTGTTTAATCACCCGTTCCGGAGAAAAGACGCTTCTGCCCGTAGGTTTGCTCTGCACCAGGGGAGGCGCAGCGTGGTCAAGTACAACATCGAGTTCCGCACTTTGGCAGCCGAGAGTGGATGGAATGGTGAGGCATTGCAGGCAGCGTTCGTTAATGCTCTCAACAACCACCTAAAGGATGAGCTCGTGCCCGAACCGGATAGCCTGGACGGTCTGATCACCTTGACCATCCGGATTGACAATGGATCACGGGAGCGCAAGAGAGAGAGACAACTTAACACACTCCCATCACCACAAACGCCCGAACTGTCTGAGTCCGGGGGCGGGTCCCCGGATCTCACGTTGCTCACACCCCAAGGTGCAGATAGCGGCTCAAGATCTCCTGACCCTGTACCGATGTAGTTGGCATGTTTCCGGCTGGACAAGGCGGAGCGTCAGCAACAGAAGGAGAGCAATAGCTGCCTTTACTGTGGCCGTCCAGGGCATTATATTGCCACCTGCCCCCAGAAGTCGTTCCCGCATTCCGTTTTTTGCCACTCTCTGTCATAATGGTCAGCGTTTCAAGATCCAAGCACTGATCGATTCTGGAGCTGACGACAGCTTTATAGATTCAGTCTTAGTTACACAGCTGGGGCTCTCCACAGAACCTCTCATGGAGGCCATTGAAGCAATATCTTTGGACAGTAGGCAATTGGCCAGGGTCACGTCCAGGACCAAGCTCGTCCAACTGCTACTTACAGGAAACCACACCGAAACCATACTTTTCCTATTCACTAGTACCCCCCACATTCCGTTGGTGATGGGGCACCCCTGGCTAGTCAAACACAACCCCGTCATTGACTGGTCCGCGGGTAGAATAGTCAGGTGGAGCTCTACCTGCCATGCCGACTGCCTGCGAGCGGCTTGTCCTTAGAACGTGTTAGACCAGAACCTCAGTGTCCAGCCACCCGACCTGACAGGAGTGCCCACCGTTTATCACAACATCAGGGATGTCTTCAACAAGCAAGGTGCGCTTTCACTACCACCGCATAGATCCTACGATTGCGTCATCGAGTTGCTGCTCAGCTCCACCTTCCCCAAGAGTCTTTACAGCCTCTTTAAGCCCAAGAGTGAGGCGATGGAAAAATGTATCAGAGAATCCCTGGAGTCGGGATACCCTCTCCCTCTTATGAACTCAGCCTTTGACTCCCTGCAGGGCGCCACAATTTAAACCAAGCACCATCGGTTTTCCAGTGCTTTATCAACGATGTGCTGGGAGATATGATTGGGCACTTTGCCTTTGTGTACCTGGACGACATCCTAATCTTCTCAAAGGATCTGACAGAACACGTTCAGCATGTCAGACACGTCCTTCTCCACCTATAGGAGAATCGTCTCTCCGTCAAAGTGGAGAAGAGGGAATTCCATGCTTTGACCTTTTCCTTTCTGGGGTACATTGTCTCGGAGTGGCATGTTCGGATGGATCCTTCCAAGGTGGAGGCAGTCGTGGGGTGGCCGCTCCAGAAAGGAGCTGCAGAGGTTTTGGGGTTTTGCTAATTTGTACCGGCAGATCATCTGTAACTACAGCTGGGTAGCCGCCCCGTTGACCGTTCATACCTCTTGCGCCAGGCCGTTCGCCTGGACCCCGGGGGCAGAGGAAGCCTTCCGGGACCTCAAGAATCGTTTTACCTCGGCACCTATCCTCTCCCAGCCAGATCCGTCATGCCAACTCGTGGTCGCCACGGACAGGAAACTCCATCCCTGCACTTTTTTGTCCCAACATCTGTCGACGGCCGAAACCAACTACAACATCGGTAATCGTGGGTTGTTGGCCGTCAAAATCGCCCTGGTGGAGTGCCAACATTGGCTCGAGGGAGCGGAGGTACAGTTCCTCGTCTGGACAGACCACAGAAACCTTGTGTTATACAGCTGTATTTACAACTTATAACATCCAAGTGAAAGATATAATACCAACATGTCAGAAGAAAAATGACAAATTAATAAACAGAATCACAGAGTTGGAAAAAGAATCACCCCCCTCCTAAAAATGACTTGTAAACCCAACCAGGTGTAGTTAATCACCTTCTCAATAGCACACAAAGCCAATTCACATTCAACTGTGATCAGCTGTGGTCATTTTGATTAGCTCAGAATGAAACAAGCTTTTCCTGAAGCATTTCAGTCCTTGGTAGTGCAACTGAAGACAACAATCAACTATGGGTGGCAAGGCATTGTCAAAAGATATCTGGGATAAAGTTGTGGACAGGCACAAGTCAGGGCTTTATCAGTGCCTAGAATCACAGTGAAGTCTATTATTAAGAAGTGGAAGGTATTTGGTACAACACAGACCCTCCCTGGGTCAGGATGTCGCTCCAAACTGGATGAAAGAGTCAGGAGGAAACTGGTCAAAGAGGCTACCAAGAGGCCTACAGCAACTCTGAAGCAGTTGCAGGATTTCATGACAAAGAATGGTCAACAATATCACAAATTCTCCACAAATGTGGCTTGTATGGGATGGTTGCAAGAAAAATGCCACTCCTCAAGAAAGGCCACATGCAGTCACGACTGAGCTTTGCCAAAATGCACCTTGAAGATACTAAGGCCACGTGGAAAAAGGTCTTATGGTCAGATGAGACTAAATCGAATTGTTTGGCCTCAACGCCAAACAATATGTCCGGTGAAAATACAATACAGCTCACATCCAAATAACACCATTCCTACAGTAAGCAGGGAGGTGGTAATATAATGTTATGGGGTTGTTTCTCTGCAGCAGGGACTGGAGCACTTGTCAGGATAGAAGGAAATATGGATGGGGAAAAATACTTTCAAATTCTTGAGGAAAATCTGCTGCTCTCTGCCAGAAACTTGTCAATGGGAAGAAGATTTACCTTCCAACATGACAATGACCCAAAACACACAGCAAAACTGACCACACAGTGGTTGTGGTTGAAGGAGAAAAAGGTAAATATCCTTGCATGGCCTAGTCAGAGCCCAGACTTAAACCCCATTGAAAATCTGTGGAATGACTTAAAGACAGCAGTCCACAAACGGTCACCATCACATTTAACTGAACTTGAGCAGTTCTGCAAAGAAGAGTGGTCAAATATTGCAATGTGTAGATGTGCCATGTTAGTAGATACATATCCCAACAGACTAAAGGCTGTAATTAAAGCAAAAGGTGGTTCAACAAAATACTGAAACAAGTGGTTGATCCTTTTTCCAACTCAGTGATTGTTTTTTTATTTATTTATTTCTGACATGTTGGTGCTGTATCTTTCACTTGGATGTTAAAAGTTGCACTGTGTAAATAAATGTGAATGAAACAAAAACGGTGTCTGTCTTCATTTCAGGCTTGCAAAGCAACAAAATGTGATTATTTTACAGGGGGGTGATTCTTTTCTATACCCACTGTACATCTCAGTTCACGTGCCACCCCGGCCTGGCCAGTACCATGGCTTTCCTCCACAGGTGATTTTGGTGGACATCAATGCAGAAAGACACTCAGACGCACATCTCCGTTTGCCCCATCTGAGCCCAGAACAAGCATTCCAACCGGTCCAGCTCTGGCCTCCTGCCTCTTCCTTGACGTCCCTGGTCCCACCTTTCCCTGGACTTCGTCACCGGTCTACACACGCTCAGAGCGCAACACGGTCATCTTCACTATCGTCGGGAACCGTATATAGTTTTAGTTACGTTATACTATAAAGTAACTACTGTATGTTGTAGCAAACAAATGTGTTTGTCTATCCTGACGCAAAACGCATACACGGATGCTTACTTCAAAAATCTACCAGAAACAGTCACAATAAAACCATATACGGTTTTATTTCAGATTTACTATAATGTAGATACTGAAGGTTTTAGCCAGCAAAGTTTTTGTCAATACAGAATAATTAATAATACATATTTGTCAGATCCGACCACTTATGTAATTTAACAACACTTAGTCAGTCACTCACTCAGTCCCTCTGTAAAAGTCATTCAATAACCTAGGGTTTCACCTTTATTTAACTCTCAAGGTATTCAATGGAATATACTAATCTACAAAAACATAGAAGACATTTAAAAACAGCCCAAAAGACAGCTCTGGGAACAGAAATTTATGTGATGCATTCAATGTCACTAGATTGCAGTTCATGTAAAAATAGCCAGTCTAATTAAATGTTTAACATTCCTCTTTCTGATGAGCCAGGGTTTGGCTCTCTGTATTTGCACATGCAGGATACACATAATAGAACAATGGTTACCTTTGTCAAAGGAAAACTAACTTGTAACAGTCTCAGTACTATTTGTAAATATGAAGCTGATAGTTGATTTTCTAGGGTTCTTTGGATTTGGATGAGTGGGCTTATTAATTAACTTCAAAAGAAAAAAACATTTGAGGTCATGCATCATCTTCAAGACTCTGGTGTCTACATATGAAGCAACAAATGAAACTGTCTTACTTTCAGGCTACCCTCAAACTATACATTGCTACCCAAGCACTCTTCAGCTCTGGGCCCGGTTTCCGATAACGTGGCATTTACGACGGTTTATTAATGATGCACGTATCCTTAAGAGGGACCTCGTTACGACAGACTTAGGCCTGTTTCCCAAACCATTACGAAGTGCATCGTGCCACGTTACGGCCATTTGGAATGTTATTTTAGCCTATTTATTGCATTTTGATATAGCTCATTTACTTATCAGAAACATATATCGCTAGCGATGTATTCTACTACTATTTAGACCAAGGGGTGGACTTAACACAATCAGTTCCTCCGGTAGCTATATAGAATTTATGTTACTTAAGTCATAGCAATCAACACATGATTAGTTAACTGGAAAAATAAATCAGTGAGAAAATACATTCTAATTATTAGAAGTAAAACTGGAACGCAGGAGAAAACAAGCATTCGGAGCTAAATATATCGACGTATCCCTTGACGAGGTGGAGGCACCACATTTCTTGTGTCACGCTGGTTTTTCGTTGTCCTCAGTTGGTCCAATTGCATTCAATTATATTTACATCTTCTCACTTACTTATTTTATATTTTTTCGAAATAAATTGGTCTAAATCAAAACTGCTGTATTACTTTTTGTGATAACACAAGAAATGGTAATGGGAATAACAACGACGGAAAAGCTTGGTACTCTGGCTTTCCTTCATTACAACCAACACGTTGACCCCAACTCATTGGTTTTTCCCAACCGATCACCCTCTCGCCCCAGAAAATACTCAAACTCAAAACATACTAAAATAACTAGCTACGCCACCTGGTGGCTAATATGTGTCATGACTCTTATTCCACATAATCGAACTTTTATTAGTACTATTGCCTTAATATTAACTGTTCGCGATCACTCCTCACATGTTGAGGGCGGCGCTATTTCACAAGAACAGTGAAGTGCCTGTGACGATGGACAAACGAATGTTCCGGAGCTCTCGTTAGTTAACGAGCGTTGTTTGCTTTCGGGAAACGCACTGATAAAATAACGAGATACTTACGTGCATCTTACGATCATCTTGAAAAAACGGGCCCTGGTCTCTTGACTGTCCTACCTATTGTATATGGGAGGGCTGCACAAGCTCAGCCCTATGTTCATTTAACAATAACATGGTAGATTCATTATGTAAACTAAGACGTTTGAATTCAAATGTGATTATTTCATAGAATTATGGTTTTGTGGAGAAATCTAAAAACAATTAACATTGACACTAAATCATTGCTAATGGTATATGATATTAACTGTAAGATTAAGGAAGGTCAACCGACATCCACATTTCTTTTGGGTCATTGGATATAACCTGCATGTTCAGGTTTCGGAGTCATTGCCAGATCCACACAGCTTCAGAAACTGACACCCTAGCTGTCAACTTCTGCCCCAGACACTTTCTGCAGCTATGCTCCCAGCCATTTTCTCTCCACTTGAAACAGGACACTAAGACATGAGTTCAGTGGGCAGTCATGTGAGAAATGAATGATGCAGCAATGGAATATTGAAGATGCCTCTGTGAACAGATATTTTTTTACATACTTTGTACCAAAGTTTGCAGCCTAATGTTTATTCTGAAAATATACTTTATGTAGATCATTTCCAGGAAGCTACAGTAAATTGGTGAGACAAAGCTTGGAACCTCAAGTACATATGGTCTTCAGCCCAACTTTGCGTGACAAATTAAATAAACATAATGTCACAAGCCACAGCAAGGCTTATTTGGCATTACCCCTAAGCTGCGAGAATGAAACTCAGTAAACTGGCTTGGGGAATTGCAGGCATCTTGGGTTCATCCCAATGAGAACAGCCTGTTCTATTGAATCTATCAGTTACTGTGGAAAATATGTATGAAGCACAGTTATCATGGCACTGGAAGTAAACAAGCAAATGTTGATTTTAAACACAAACAACGGAGCATATGGTTCATTTTCATTGTATCTAAACAAGAAGATATCAATTTCTTCGGATACCTCCATTTTATAACATATCTAAAACATAGGCATTTATGGAATTATATTTATTTAACTGTTGGTTATATCCAGGGGTTAAATTGAGCTGGAGCCCGCCAGAGCTCAGCTCCAGCACCTGTGGTCAGAATGAGAACTAGGCGGAGCTGAGCTCTGGGTACTTGCAATGACCAGCAGTTAAAATGTTTGATGCAACAGGTGCTATTTTGTGTTGAATTGACAAATGTGTGCCCCAATTTATGGTCACTGATGCCATTGAAGTGCAGAGAACTTTATGCATTCGTAATTTCACACTAGACACTGCTCTGAAAAACAATTGCTGTAGTTATTTTATCTCTTGCTCAGATGTGCACCAGGGCCTGCCACTCCTCTCTCTATTCTGGTTAGCTACAGTAGTCATTTACAACACTAACAATGTCTACACTTCATTTCTTTCCAATTTGATGTTATTTTTAATGTTTTGATGTTACATTTCTTTCGAAAACAAGGACATTTCTAAGTGACCCCAAAGAATATGGAGTCTTCTGCACTAATTTCCTATATGCCTCCATAGTAAATAATAGGTTCTAAACTTTTACCTTCTGTGCTAACGACAATCTTAAGTCTGTGACACACGGCAGAGAGTATTTCTAGCAAGTGCGCAAACTGGTCATCTACACTGCGGTCCCTAATGAGAAATAGTCATGGGGTTGTGACAATCACTAATCTGGACAAGATGCTAATTACTCTAGTGTCCGAGCATAAAGTACTAATATATACCCGAGCCATTACATATTCTCTGGAATACAAATCTTTAGGCTTGTTTACATTACACTACATTTCCTGGGACACTGAAAAAGACTTGTTATGGTAGTTTACTGAACCGATGTATTAATGATCCATTCCAGACTCGAGACGCTCGATTATTTTGTTGTGTCAATTTTCAGATACTGATAACACGAGATATTGAGCGCCACATTTTTGATAGAGCCCCCCCTAAATGTACATTGCAAGCATCTCTTATTGACCCAAATGAAAATACAAACAATAAATAATAACCTCTCTAAATATTTATACCAATTGAATGGCCTGTTTTTACTGGCAAACAGGGTATATGAGTAGATTTATAATGTACAGCTTGAAGCAAAATGACAGAGACATGTAAATATACTAATAATCAATCTTATTAGTGATTAGATTGATTAATACTAAATACTTATGATGATAGCAACAGTAATAATAATTCATTATGCACAGACATTATTTAAATACAGTAGAAAAGTTGCTGCTTGTCCCATTATAACTTTTATATGAACTTATAATTGTATCTGTCTACTGTTGAAACTTTTCGTCCCTTTCAATTTCTTGTACACTGTTTTGATATGATTGAAGTGAAAATGTAGCTCATGTCTCTGCTTCTGAAAAGCTTACCTTTGATCATTGCCCCATCTAGTGTTTGAGGGTATAACCTTTGAAGAAAATGTGCTTTCTTATGGTTTGGTGTCAAAATGTAACCTAAAGGAAATTGTGTACAATGCAAGGCGTGTATTGTTATAGTAAAACTATTCAAATCCACCTAGTATACCTCTGAACAAGTTTTGTTGCTTCTTCCGCAGCCCATAAATTGTAACCAATGCACTTAAATGCTATTTCATTTTTTTCATACTTTTCATACATACGGCACTGAATACAATTACCTGTCCATTGTGTTACAGTAAAGGGAGGTCCACTCTGTTCTTTGGTACTACTTTCCAAATCCACCCTGCATATACTGAGACTATAGTTGGTAGTAGTCCTCAGTAGGTAGTGTTTTTTTTATTCGACCCTACAGTAGGCTAAATCAGAGTAGTCTAAAATATTTAAAAAATGTTGCCAGACCGCGTAAGCGGATCTGGCTAAGAAGAGTGAATGTCTCTTACTGAGTGGCTGAATGACTGAGTACCTCTTGTTAAATAGCTTAGTGGATAGCGACGCGGACCTGCAAACTATAGATCCTGTGTTCGGATATCCTCACAGGCAAAGCAAAGTACACATTAATTAATTTGTATAGATGAAAACTTAGCTGGCTAAAACCTTCACTATCTACATTATAGAAAGTCTGAAATAAAACAGTTTATGGTTATATTGCAACAGTTTGTGGTGTATTTTCGAAGTATCTGTGCATGTGTTTTGGGTCGGGATAGACAAACACATTTGTTGGCTACAACATACAGCAGTATACGGTTATATTGCAACTGTTTCTGGCATGGAAAAGTTTAGGAAAAGATTTTCAGTCTCACTAGTAATTGCTCAGGTCTTATAAATATTCCTAAGAAGAGAGTAGATACTAGTTTGATTATTACTGGCTAATAAGCTTTTAAAACAGTGGCAAAAGCCATACAGTTCATAGATGCTATGATGGAGGTAAATTTAATAAGAATCATCACCTTGAATCATCAGCAAGGGGAGGGCTGATGACTGACTAGATGAGGGCAGATGATTGAGAAGGGGAAGAATGACGATTGACCAGAGTAGGACTTACGATTGACAAAGAGAGGACTGACGATTGACCAGGGAAGGACTGACGATTTATCAGGAGAGGACTGATGATTGACCAGGGAAGGACTGCCGATTTACCAGGGAAGGACTGACGATTTATCAGGAGAGGACTGATGATTGACCAGGGAAGGACTGACGATTGACCAGGGAAGGACTGACAATTTATCAGGAGAGGACTGATGATTGACCAGGGAAGGACTGCCGATTTACCAGGAGAGAACTGATGATTGACCAGGGAAGGACTGATGATTTAACAGGAGAGGACTGACGATTGACCAGAGTAGGACTGATGAATGACAAGGGGAGGGCTGATGATTGACCAGGGGAAGAATGCCGATTGACCAGGGGAGGACTGATGATTGACAAGGGGAGGGCTGATGATTGACCAGGGGAAGAATGCCGATTGACCAGGGGAGGACTGATGAATGACAAGGGGAGGGCTGATGATTGACCAGGGAAAGAATGCCGAATGACCAGGGGAGGACTGAAGCTAAAACGGGTGATGTTTGACAAGAGGAGAGCGGATAGCTGACCAAGGGAGGGGTGACGTCTGACTTGGGGAGGGGTGATAACTGAGGAGGATGAACAGAGTTTCTTTGGAGGAATGATAATTCCAAATATGAATGCTGGACGTTCGTCAGTTTAACTGTATCAATATCATTCACAAATGGCCAATTGGCTTTTGAAACGGCCAGTGGCAAAATAGGGTATGTTAAGAGTAGGCACAAGAGGCTATGCTGACACTTGTTTAATGTACAGCTCTGTGGTGTAGTGGTTAATGACACAACCTTCCATGTGAGTGACCTGGATTTGAAGCTTGGGAGGGCAACACTTTCTATTGTGGGCTGGCTGAACTAGGCTTGCCCCCATGGGGTACGGGGGTCACGACCACAGCCCTCAGCAGTGGCACATCCTGCAGGTACAGTGCATGTGTGAGAACCTGACAGTCTGAGTCTGTCGTTGGTGGTTGACTTTCAGTAAGTTGCTCAAACAAAGAATATGTTAGACATTTCTTTACTTCTACCACTCAAAGTCAATAAAACATTTCCAACGTCACAGTTTATTGTTCTTATAGTGTAATTGGTACCACGTATTGTCCGAAACGTTTTTTTAAATGTAACTGTCACTGGCATCAGTTTGTTATGTAAAAATCACATATATGGTGGATAGAAAGCATTCGGTCATAGTTCTTGCAGTAACACCATTTCCTGAAGGCAACATGACTGAGGAGTCTTCTGCCTTTTTTGTTAGGCTGTCACTCATAATTCCACAACCCTCTGGGTTGAAGCCACGGCCCCTAAGCAAAATCAGGGCCATAAGTCTGAAACTGAAAAAAAGATCTGAAACTGAAAAAAAATATTTGAAGCCATAAAAAAATTATGAAAAACATGAAATGTGCATCTAAAAAAAACAAATATATTAGTGAAAAATAAAAATTAATAATTTATTCAAAATAATTTCAGAATTTAATCAAAATTCTATTCAAACTGAAAGAAAAATTGGTAACACTTCTTTTTAGTTTGAATACATGGTTTTATTTTTCAAGTTGTAGACCAAAACTAGAAGCTTTATTTTTTCAGCTATATAATTTTTTTTCAAATTAAACAAACATTTGGCGCTGATTTAGCTCCATAAACATCAACCAGCGTTTGTAGCTGTTTGAATTCGGGTCAATGAGAGAAGCTTGCGATATATGTAGTGGAGCGTTCCTTAGCTGGCAAGGTGGCAGTGTTTGTGCCTACTGTCTGAAAGGCACTCAATGCACGCCGCTAACTTGAGGTTAATCCAGTAAATGTGTTTTGTGTTGGTAGTGCTCACATATAATAGCTGAATTAGCAGAATTATAGCAGCGGGCAAACCGATGGTGCAAACTGAAACAGCTGTGTATTTCAGCAGCACTTTTGGTGTCACCCTCAAGAATTGCTCTTGAAAATTGTCCACTCCAAATTTGATGTCACATTTTCGCCCCTGCTCTCAATATACGACCACGCATTTTGTGACACAAGTGCACGGAGTATTGACATGTTTAATATTCCATATTTATCGTTGGCTGATTTAGGTGGCGTGTCTAATAAACAAAAAGTCATTCAATCTCTTCAATATTCCTTTGTTCATAAAAAGCCGTTATATGTACGATCTTTGCGTGACTTGCCATCTTTTGGTGACCACATACCTAAAGCTTAGGTCAAATTGAACACAATGTAGCTGATCCCCGTAATATATATCCACTTTGAATAATAATTAAAGACCGCGCCAATGTTCGCACACTGTCTGCGCATGACAGAACCTGCTAACAACGGCCAGTTGTGGCTGGGACGGTTTCCACCGATAGTTAGTTACTGTATGGGTGTCGTACCGAACACAGACAGCGACACAGGATGTAGAGCTGAAAGAAAGGCGGAGTATAATGTGTACTAGTCTGTCCTTTATTTGGAAGGTACAAACAACGAAAAGGTACGTGTAATTGTTAATTTGACAATTTTCCGTAGTCCTTGTGCACAAGTAAAATTATTAAAGTATTCGAGGCCATTCCCAAGGCCCTAAAACAGGGCTGTTTAATAATCCCACTTCCCAAAGTTGGCTGCTCGACATGGAGGACTAATGGAGTACCTAACGCTACACATGTGGGGGAAAATAATAAAGGAAGTAGACTTTATATTTAAATTATTCCGATTCAATGTAACCTTCTCAAAGCCTTTAGTAATATTATTCAAACGCGGTTTCTTATACTGTAAATAAATACAAATCTGTTTGTTGTAGTGGAATGTGCGTGATCATTAAAACGCCTTTTCAGTTCTATTAGTAGCCTAATTTCTTGGAAGTTAGCTAAACTACTCGGTCTATGTCTCGGTGTAATTGTTCGCTCTGCAAAGCAACTGATAACTTTTGTAATTTTTCTTGGCAACGTTTGAGTAGCTTGTGTTAGTTGGTTGATCAGAAGGCCTATATCGGTATCCAAGATCTGATTCGTTTATTGTTAAATGCATTTTCCCCACTTACATGTACGCGTAAACATAAATAACATAACTAATGTTTCAGATAAAAAAATTATATAAGGTGATTTATTTATGCATTTCAGAACATTTTCGACTTTGTTTATTGAAAGCAGACTGCATGCATTCCTGACATTGCTTTTTGTGAATGATTACCTGTGTGCGATGAAGTGCACTTCACAAGAAACGCAAATCTACAAGCCTGTATCAACAAGCTGAGGCTTATATTGATTTAGTCTGCAATTCCTCCACATTATCTATTCTTCTGTCGCCTTGTCTTTCATTACCGTCTGCCTTTAACTCGTTTCCACCGCAATTAACGTAGCTAGATATTAGCTAGTCTTTAGTTGCAAAATGTTGCATTGGTTTACAGATAAGTTAACTACATCGAAACTCATGAGTGCTAGGCAAAAGTACGTTTTCCGTCAACAATGTGTGTAATCTCTATGGACTCAACTGTCCGGGGGTTTAAATTGTTTCTCAGTATCAACAATCGCTTTTTCCCCAGGTTGTGTAGCTATTGCAACAAAGAAAACACTCTTCCAGCAAGAAACAAATTCAAGTAAAATCCATAGAGATGCCTTTGTGAGAAACATGTTTTTGCAGAGCCCTAATGAGTTTCAATGTAATTCACTTTTCTGTAAACATTAATAACATTGCTCAACTGAAGATATGCTAAAATGTCGAAGCTACTTCAAACTTCCCAGAAGAGATTGGACAGATTTATCAATCCGAAATGTATTTTTCACCAGAATGAATGCCCTCAGATCTGAATAATATGACGATTTATGTGTAATACATATTGCAAATATCTTGATGGTTATTGTGTTGGAATATAAGCCTTCATCAGTCATTTATTCCTATCATGCCACAATCCACAACCCATGCACCTTCATAATATCAAAGAAATCACATCCCTTTCTTTTTA
This sequence comes from Esox niger, assembly GCA_016801105.1. NCBI lineage: Eukaryota > Metazoa > Chordata > Actinopteri > Esociformes > Esocidae > Esox > Esox niger. Next base: position 120,424 of record JACXGJ010000302.1, read on the forward strand.
AAGCTTGGAACATCACGAAGGGACACAGAGACGTGCTTAAACTTTGGTGGGTGATGGGAATTTGTCACCTCTCATTACTCCTTCCATCTCCATGGAGATTACCCCAGAAGGCTTAGAGGAATTTGAATGAAGAATGATCCTACCTCTTTGACATAACACCATCCTTTCAAAAATCCAAATAGAGGTGTTTGTACACAGATATTATAGCTTAGCACCCAGTTTCTACAATGATGCCAGTGCTGGTCTGGGTGTACCTGGCACTGATCGGGGCAAGGAGCTGCTACTCCCACAGTCTGTTCACCTGTGAACCCATCAAGGAACCTCGGTGCCTGGGGATGCAGTACAACTTGACATTCTTTCCCAATATGATGGAGCACTATGACCAGGATATAGCTGCCAACAGAATGGAGGTAGGTGTTCCTCATTTTGATACAACCCTTATATGTTTCCACTTTTAAAGGAAAAAAACACCTGGCTGTTAACAGAGATTTTTCATATTTGTTATGAAGCAAGTGCATTAAGCAAATAATTATCTCTGAAGTGGCTTAGATTTTATTAAACCTTTATTTCAACAAGAAAACAGACTGATACTACAGTATTTTACAGCTGGGCCCTCCATATACATGTTAATACAAAGTATATAGCTTTAAACACTGGTGTTATTCCATCAATGGCCTCATGTTTTTAGTAGGTATTGCGCAAGGTCTGCGCTGTTCCTTAGGTTTAGTAAACAAACGCAATGCACCTGTTATATACATGCATACATGTATATATCAAATACATATAACACCCCCAAAAGTACAAATCATATATTACTCTCAAGCTTTATATACAAGCCATATACAATTAGAGCATGTCTAACGTACCACTCTGGAGGATTTATGTACATCAGATACCCTAACCCAGGGCTAAATCAGTTGAAATGATCACATATAGGCAACATAAATATAAAAATAACTTTCAAAGATAGAAATCAGTTAAGGTCAAATGATCACAGACAAAAGAAGATGCTCAAACACAAGACAAATCACATTGATTTAAACACTGGTGTTTATTCCCTCAATGGCATCTGATTTTTTGTGGGTATTGGGCTTGGCAAGGTCTGTGAAGTCCCTATGGTGTACTAAACAAATGCAGTGCACTTGTTTTCGGAGCGCACAGTACAAATACAGCTGAGGAAAAAATTAAGAGACATCTACCCCTTTTTCTATCCTTTCCAAAGAAGTCGAAAAGGAAGGTTTTGAGCGAGGAGCAGAAGGGTTAAAATTAAGACACTGCGAATTGAATGCTTCTGTTCCTCACTCAGAACTTTCCTTTTCAACTTTCTTGGAAAGGAAAGAAAAAGGGTCAATGGTCACTTAATATTCTCCAGAGATGTATATATCAAATACATATAACACCCCCAGAAGTACAAATCATGTATTACACTTGAGCTTTACATTCCCATAAAAAACTAGCACCTGTAACAAACCTAAGTGTGCAATGGTAAGTAGCAATCAGCGGTTTATATCCCCATAGTCTATAACCAACATAAAAGTTTAAAACAACTGTGGTCTTTAATGGATAGCTGAGTATTGTATTTTGGGTCTATGGCATTCTGTCTTCTTCCTTCTCTGTATATCTGCAGTGTTTAGTTACATACTGTGAGTGTGGAGAAAAGTTGTGTGGTGTCTGTCAGGTTGAGCTGAAGTGCTCCTCTTATTTCATGACAACCTCAGGGAGCCATGGGGGAACTCTGGGAACTTTGTTGGATGAGGCAGCCTTTGATTTAAGAGAGGAAGGAGAGGGAGACACACCCAGCCTCATACAAAGACTAGCATTCCTTCCACACTGTTCTCTACATCTTTCTCTTTTTCTTTCCCCCTCTTCTCTCACACTTTAATTCTGATACATAGATATTCTGACCAGATGTCCTGTGAAATGTAGGTTTTGTCATGAAATTTACTGCCCTTTTCCTATGCAATTATATTTTCTGATTTGCATTATTCCTGCTACACCATGACATGACATTGTGCCAAGATTCCATTAGTGTTTGGAAGCTTCAGTTACATTTTCGGGACATAAAAGAAAACAGACCTGAATAGCAGTGAAAGCAGAATGAGATTGAAATTCAGCCAAAGCATTATTAATTTAAGTATAACATCATAATACAGCCTATTTAGTTGCATTGACTAAGAGCCAATTTCAAATAGTTTGTTTTTAATTATGGCTATCACTTTTTAGTAGGGATCCATCGAGAAGAATATTATAGGCCAATACTGATAGCCGATATTCATATATCCCAATCTGTTAATGTTGACACTAAGGTTTTCCAGGGCTGGGTATCGGTACTGATCTCCCCATTTTCGTTTTGATTTACAAGGTCTCAATTCAATTCTGAATACCTTTTTATTTTATTTGGATATAGTGATAAATCAATACCAATGTTATTTAGAAGAGAGATTATCTCACTCTCTATCTTATATAATAGGCTAGATTACTGAGGATTCACATATCAATGACAACCAGGCATAAAACATTACATCGAAAATACTTTTTATTTAACAAGTATATATAACCTAAATAAATAGCCTTTTCTTTTTTAAACACTATCAATAATTAAAAGTAAAAAGTGCCTAATTTATTAACTACAATGAAATAATGGCATACTAGCTAAGATTATGACATGTATTTTAATAAAGTGCAAGTCATTCCAGAGAATGACTCTTTATGTACATGGCTGGCTGTAGTGCCACGGTTAAAAAGGTTACAATCCACCTCACCCGACGAAACAAGCATGCAATTGCTGAAAGTTTGAGAACCGCCTGTGAGGGTTAGTCTATTTATACAGAAGTTATTTCTATATGGTTTAATAACAAAAACACAATTAATAACACATTTGTAAATAAAACTATAATAAATAAGATGCACATTCTCTTTCTGTAATTGTATATTTTACCAGACCTGGATATAAATGTAGTATTAAACTTAATAAACAAAACAGTAACACAGAATAAATAAAGGACATTGACACAAAAGGACACAGGACTGGGTAAAAAAAGAAATCTTCCAATTAGTTGGTATTCTTGTTTTGATGATCTGAAATCGATTCTTAACATCCAGAAATTGATTTTCTAAATCTATGCATTTAGTCTTTTGGAAAGAGAGAACCAGCCATTGTGATGGACAATGCTGCCAATATGATATGTGTATTAGCAATTCTGGAGCTGCTTCATGTTGGCTGTTACACACACAAAGTAAACTTACTGCTTTCAAACATAATGATCGCACTCTTGCTTGTTCGTGTGAGGCACATTGCTGTGGCATCAATATTCCACCAAATTGTAGTGACCTGCTTAGACAGCTGGGAAGGGGTGTTCAGTATGCCAATCAAATGGCTGTCTGCCAACCACAGGAATGCTTGGAATGGGGGGGGGGGGTGGCTGGGCACCCATGGATAAGGACCATGTTCTGGCCTTTTTGTGGTTCAGTGTCTCTTTCTGGTTGGGTGTTGTTGGAGTTGGTTGTGCCATTAAGGTCTGTGCCAGGCGTTCTTGTATTGTTATTTGGTATGGGCAACAGCCAAACAGTTACCTGATTTGGTTTGTTCAATAAACCGTTGAGTTAAATAATTGTAGGTTTTGGTTCTGATCTAGTCATCACAATATGTATTGAATTACAAGTATAAATGTTGTAAAAGTGAAAAACACTAGTTTTAAAAGGATTTACTTGTCATAGCAAAACATGTATTTACATGCAAGAACACATGATTATAAAACTAATGCAAAATGGTTTTCAAATAGTTTTCAGGTTACAACCAACCCTATGCATACCATGTCGCTGATTCTTGCTGGCATTTATTGGCTTTGGTTGCATTTACTGGCTGTTGTATTTGCTCTCGCTTTAAGGTTTTTAGTTTATGACTTTTGCACTTATATGATATAAAGGGTTGGGTGTAGAAAGGAGTCACATAATTGGTTCAATTGTTGCGAAGGCAGTGTTCACCCTAACCAATTAATGGACAGGTTGGTTACGTATGACCTACACGTCATATTTGTGAAGCTGAAGTGAGAAGAATAAGAGGCAGGAATATCTGATTATTAGCATCCAAGACAAGTTAAAGTTATTGGTGTGCAATCTCCAGCGTTACATTTGGTTTGTGTTTAATAACTACAATATGGATTCACTTAGTACTGATAAAAATGATCTTTACATGTTGCATGGATCTTATGAATATAGACTTCCTCTATGTATTGATGCTGATGTGTGTTTATGGGGGTATGTAATAATGTCATGAAACGATTGCGAGGACGGAGGCAGAATCTACATTCATTTTATCAGCGATTATTAACCTGTAGTTTATTAGCCCACCAATGCCTTCCTCCATGTTGGATTGCAGACCTCTAATGACTTTGTCTTTGAAATGTTCAAGAAATCAGTATCAACCCGTCTGCTAGGACACTGACATCTAGTTAATAGGCAAGGCCCATTTATAACAAATTCTTGCAACACCAGAATAGTGGGTTTGATTCACAGTACCACCCATACATAAAGAAGGCATCCATTACTTGCTAAATAGTGTTATGTTTTATATTTTCATGGTTGTCAACATCCCCTTTTGACATGTTGCCCAGTCAGTCATTATTTTTATTCCAAGCCGTTTCAGTAATTTCCTGTATCCCAACCCTACCCCTCTAGTAAAATCTGTTGAAACTGAAGAATATTAGAGCAAGCCTGTGAAAGGAATTCTTTGTTTGGCCCGAGAGTACAGTGTGTTTTGTAGCATTATGAGCTTCCCACAATTAAGAGAGATAAGGACAGAAATCAAGAACTGTCTAAACAGGATTTTCAGAAAAAACACATTGCTACCCTAGAACCACATCTGAATATATCTGTCTGTTGGTCAGCCTCAAAAATATTTTTTTCATTCATCTGATCTCCACAGCCCTTTATGCCACTTGTCAATCTGCACTGTTCTCCTGAAGTACATCAGTTCCTGTGCCAGGCTTTTATTCCAGCATGCACTGAGGACACCAAAGTGATCCGGCCGTGCCGTGACCGGTGTGAGACTGTGAAGTCAGACTGCAAGGAAGAAATAAGCACCTTTGGCATCACATGGCCTCTGGAGCTGCAATGTGACAGGTAACTGTAGATAGGACTGACTGGGTGGAATTCCCCAAGTCTTAGGTTAAGAACCGCTTCTCTTACCTCTGAATTTTGTACTGTACCAGGTTGCTGAGGGACATAATATATTTCATATGACCAAATATTATAAACAGGTTTATAAAATGCATGCAATATCTAGTTGACAATTCTTGAATATATTTTTAATTAAGTAATAAGCTTTGATATGGTATTCATTCAGTTATGGTCTTAACTCTTTACTAGATTGGAGGAATGTCGCTACTCTCCAGATGGCTCAGCTTTGCCACCCACCAAAGTGACCACACCCAAGACCTCTCCATTTGCCAGGAGGGACCTGGGCTTCTGGTGCCCCCTGCAGCTGAAGACCCGACCTGGCCAGGGGTCTGCATTCCTTGGTGCTGGGGACTGTGCTCCCCCCTGCTCCAACATGTACTTCCAGGCCCATGAGATCGAGTTTGCCAAGACATTCATTGGTGTGTGCTCCATTGTTTGCCTTGGTGCAACAGTCTTCACCTTCCTCACCTTTCTGATTGACGTCAAACGCTTTCGCTACCCAGAGCGGCCAATAATTTTCTACGCCGTGTGCTACAGCTTTGTGTCGCTTATCTACTTCATTGGCTTCTTGCTAGGAAACAATGCATCTTGCAACAAGGCAGTCTATCCAGCTGCCACAGACACAGTGGTGATAGGCTCTCAGAGTAAAGGATGCACGTTATTGTTCATGCTGCTGTACTTTTTCTCAATGGCCGGGATTGTCTGGTGGGTCATTCTTACCATAACCTGGTTCCTGGCCGCCGGGCCCAAGTGGAGCTGCGAGGCCATCGAAAAGAAGGCTGTGTGGTTCCATTCGGTCGCCTGGGGTATCCCCGGAGCCCTAACTGTCATGCTACTAGCTCTCAACAAGGTGGAGGGAGATAACATCAGTGGGGTGTGTTTCGTGGGGCTCTACGATCTGGATGCACTGCGGTACTTTGTGCTGGCACCACTGTGTATTGGTGTGGTGGTGGGGCTGTCTCTGCTACTGGCTGGTATTGTGTCGCTCAACAACGTGCGTCAGGTGATTCAGCACGATGAGAGGAATCAGGAGAAGCTGAAGAAGTTTATGATCCGTATCGGGGTGTTTAGTGGGCTGTACCTCGTGCCCCTGGTTAGTCTGCTGGGATGTTATATCTATGAACAGAGTCAACGTTCTACCTGGGAAAACACCTGGATCAATGACCGATGCCAGGAGTACAGCATACCCTGCTCACACAAGGTAACACACACACACTCAGCCCAGAACATTGTTAATCAAAAATTGAAAAGGTGGTGCTCAGGTGCCCCCTTATGTACTCCATATATGTGTTTGCTTACATACATTAAGATGTTTAGGTTCTTAAAAAAATCTGTATGTAGTCCAATAACAAGGTGCCTAGGTTTCCCATATTTTGTTCACTTTTTCATCCAATTACAGAAAATTGCCACTGTTTATCATGCTTTTTAAACCAAGTTCATTTTGGTTTCAGACTACGGAGTCTGATCGCCCAGACCTTTCCCTATTCCTGATTAAATATTCAATGACCCTGGTGGTTGGGATCTCGGCTGTGTTCTGGGTCAGCAGCAAGAAAACCTGCTCAGAATGGGCTTTCTTCTTTAACAGGACCAGGAAGAAAGAGTAAGTATTATTTTAATGTTGTTCAGAATAATATTTATTTTAATAACCTAACACTTCAAATAAATTATTGTAAGATAACATTCATGCGACAATGGGAAGTATGGGACAAATAAATACCCAAATCAAATACAATCCAACACTGTGCTAAGCTGGTACATACCAAATGACTTATTCTAATGAAAGTTGGCTCTACCAAATGTGTGAGGATTGAATACATCTGCAAGTACATATTGTAGCTTTTTTCTTAATAATATTTCTTAAAATAAAACCAGCATCACTCTACGGGAATAGATTTTGGGAGTCAGTGTTTGTAAACGCAACAAACAAAACAAAATATCAACATACCATGAGAGAATTGGTCAGATGTTGTATATTGTTTTTTTTACTTTAATAATATTGCTAGTTCAAAGGTTGTGGATTAAACTGTATAAGGAATAGGAAGTCATTTGGGAATCTATTTTACAAACTGCTGATGGCTTTAATTCTACAGATTAATTTAGAATGAAACAGTATAAACATTGTTCTAATTCTGTTTCTTTCTCTAGCCCCATCAGTGAGAGCCGGAGAGTTCTCCAGGAGTCGTGTGAGTTCTTTCTCAAACATAACAGTCGAGTTCAGCACAAGAAGAAGCACTACAAACACAACTCCCACAAACTTAAGGTGGTGTCCAAATCCATGGGCACAAGCACCGGCGGCTCAGCCACCGGCACCACAGCCAACCATGGCACATCAGTAGTGGGCAACCATGAGGCCGCCTGTGGCCAGGCTTCTGTCTCTGAGGCCAGGGGCTCCTCTGAGGCCTCTGCTAGGGAACAGCTGGACCGGGGCAGCTCTAACCGGACCTCCAGGCTGAAGGAAACACAGAGGCTTCCTAGTGGACAATTGCAGTCTGGAGGGAGAGAGGGTAGGGAAAAGCCAGAGAAACGCAGTAAGACTGGCAGCCCCAGCAAGGTTAGCAGCCGCTCTGAGAGCTTCCACAAAGTGTCAGAGGGAAGGTAAAGACAAATGTTTTCACTCTTTTGCCCAAGTGCTTTCCACCGTACTGTTAACAGGTTGTTTTTAACAAATTTGTCTTGTAGGGTGACGCCTAGGAGTGACCTATCAGAGACGCGACAAGGACCCATTGGGCAGCATCTGGCTTTAAGCCACTCCCACAGTAGCAGTGCTAGAGGCTCTGCCCCTCACCTTGTTCGTCTGGTACCAGAGGATAAGAACAAGGACATTAGCTGCTGAGCACAACCAGCAACCCCCCTTGATTTTTAAGATAAACGGAGATGGGGAAACTCTGGTCCTCAAGGGTGGACTGTCTGTTGTTGTTTTTTTCAAATATCATTTATATAATTTCAAATGAGCAACTGATATAACATGTCATACCAAACAAGATGTTTTTCTGACTAAACTGTCTGTGCGCTATTCACAGACCGACCCGACAGGTGTGGCTACAGTACAGTAAATTTTTCAGCTTTACTGGATGACTGGCCACATCAAGGTGAATGAGGTTAGAGTCAAACCAACGGTTAGATTTTCCTTGCTTTAAAACAGTCCATTATCCCTTCGGCTGAGGTATTGTTTATTTACTAATGTACTACAAACATTAAATTGTTCTATAGGTGTATATGTAAAGTGTGTAGAATATATACTTTCAATATTTATGTAAACAGTTTACTTTGCAAATTAGTCTTAACACTGAGTTTAGAGGTTTTTGGGGTTAAAGTGCATACACATTTTTAATTTGAGGGTATTTTCATTCTTATCAGCTGAACCATTTAGTGATAAAATAATGTTTTGTACCAAGTATTTCCCATGTTAGGGTGCCAAAAGTATTTGAATCATTTGCATGCAATATTTGCCTGAAGTAAAATACATCACTAGACATGCCTATTTTCTGTAGGGAAGTCAGACACTGTTCCAACAGCGGTTTAAAGATGATGTCTTGCTCAATGTGTCATTTCATAGTTCAAAAGCAACTTAAACATCTGACACTGGCAATGAAAACATTCTGATATCACCAGCAACAGCACTTGTTCAACAAAACAAGTTGCCAGAAAACTAACATTGGGTTACACTTAATTTTGAGAGTCCCAATTTCCATCTGTAGATGTTTTATAGATATTAATACATCAACAAACTTAAAAAAACTATTGGTTGATAATCAACTGCTTGCTAAGGTTAGGGTTTGTAGTTAAAATGTCAGCAGACAATCTGTGGACCATCTATAGGCACACTATTGGGTCTCAAAATAAGGTGTTAGCTAACTTTAGTGACTTAGTCTTCCAAGTCAGTGGTCTGGTCAATGCGCCGTGCAGCCATGTATTGCACTAACACCGCAGCGAGACTAGATTGTCGCTAGTGTGTAGTTTCAATTGGAAAGTGTATTTTCATATTGTGTTAGTTATTTAAAGATTTTCTTTCACTACACTTTTTTTGTTTTAATATGCACTTTGTCTCACCTGTACACAATGTCTGGGGTGAATTCTTTTGCCGATGGTAGTGGATGACACAACCACGCCTATCTCCTGGTGAGTGTTTCTGAGCCTTTTTTCCCATTATGTGCAGCATCCTTAGGTCACCTACTGTTATAGACTTCATTGGTCTTCCAGATCCTTTGCCATTGTAGTGTTCACCAACTTCTTAATGTACCAAACAGTTGATTAGAGCTCCTAATGTTTTAGCTACGTCTATATTTCTTCTAATTTATCTGCCTTATGATGGCCGGCTTGACTTGCAATGCCACTATGGCCCTCATGTTAGCAGACACGAGTTGAGACACCTAACGCCAAGCTTAGAATCGGGACTAGACACTGACAGCTCTCTTGTGTAGGCACTAACAACACAAACAAATAAAGCTGAAGCCAATTGTGTAAATGCTTTTATTAACCGAAAATGTGGAGATAATGTACAAATCAGTTGTAATTTCTAAAATGTTGATCCAATATCAAAGGAAATACCGTGAATTTAAAATGGACAATCTGCATTTTAAATCCATGGTCATTGTATCATTGAAAATCCAAAGTGTGGAAATACAGGGCTAAAAAACAAAAATACTTGTGGAGCGCTACCTGTACTTTCCCAGAGTTACATGGATACCATTTCTATTCCTCTGTATCCTGTATGAAGGACAGGTTTTAAAGCCAGTGACAAAGTCTTTTGTGTCCACTAGCATGGAATGTGCTACCATGCTAGTGAACATTGCATAACACTAACTATTTGAGTTTCTTTAAAACTGTGCATAGAGAAAAGAAAAAAACATTCAATGGTATCCATGATAATCTGAATAGGGAAGTAAACAAAGGAACTATTTACCAAAAAATCATGGTGTTTCTGCTCCTGAACTTTCTGAATGTTTCACCAGGACCTTAAAGGGGGTATCTCTATTTTCTCACATATTATAGCTAAATGACATCAACAATGCATTCAAACCTCTTCTCTTTTCCCCTTTCCAAATACCACTTTTAGTTTAAAAAGCAATACAAATACTTTGTATATTTTTTTTACCTAGTGATTTAGATGGCAAAATTATTTCCTACACCACTATGTTCTATTTTTCCTCCCTGGAAGAGATATTGTGGGCATTGTTTGGAATTTTAGCATCCAGTAATTGAATGAGGGATTTTGCTTGCCGGTCTACAATTGCTTGTTTGATAAGAGATGATCTGTTGTCTTAGTGATGCCGACAGAAGAGTAAAGGTGCTACTTTTCCAGTTTAGAACAGCATAAAATGAACGTTCTGTCGACCAATACAAATTCTGCATTTTAAGATGTGCTTTTGTTTCGCACCTAAAATCATCTATGGAGCAAATGTGGTAAAACCCTATCATTCCAATGTAATTGCAGATATTATGGACATTGTCTTATATTACAATGCAAATATTTGTTTAATCTGTCAGAACCATAAGAACATCTAGCTGTATTTAACTGTTTAATTGAGTCTTATTTTAAATTAATTTAACGTGCCTTTAGCACAATTCCGTTATGAAATGAGGAACAAGTATAGCAGTTGTAGTTAACAATTAGGTGTCTCAGTATGTAACTCGACTTTCCATTTCCATGTTTAACCTTAGTATTTCTATTACGTTTTTTTTATCTTGCTGACTGTCATTTTAAAGTATTTAATAAAATTTACTTTTCTGTGTATCAAGGTGGAGCCTTTAAATGTATTATTGTTTTCAAAGCTGCTACAGAAGCTGTTTGTTATTTCACCATCACTGAGTGATTCTCTACCATGAGTACAGAGATACAATTGAATTTAATGTTACACAATTACAGTAAATTCGAATGTAGTTGTAAGTCTAATAACTAATGATGACTGATGATCAACTTAGTTAAACATTTTTATAAAAGCAGACAGCAAATCTTATCCAAAGAATTTAATATTGAATTTATATATGATCATTAATATTACCCCTTTATTCTACTCTGCCAATTTTGTGATATCAACTTACAATCAAAAGAACTCCCAAACACGTTTGGAAGTATCAAAGATTTTGACCTGTATCTTCCGATATCACCAAGTCCTTACTGCTCTACATGTACACGTGTCTATCCCGGGTAGTGAAAGAAATCAATTGTCTACATTGGTTGGAACAAAACCTAAAAGTCCTAAAAACTGTTTTGTAATAAAAAAAGGCTGCGGAATGCATCTTTGATTTAGCAGAATACTTTGTGTTTTTGTTGTATGCCTTGTGTGTATTTGGTAGGCTAATGAGAGTGAAACAATCTAATGTTTCATTTTATTTATGATATCAACTAAGTGAATGTTCTAAAATAGGGGCCCATTAAATACTTTTCAGTCTTCTTCTATGGCAAGAACCTTGGTCCTTGCTTGCAGAACCTAGGTACAGCTTCCACATTCTGATTATTTATCAAAATAAGATTACTGTTTAGTATATCTACACACTGATATTATTTTGTAGCCTTTTTGTAATAGCTATGCTTTATTATTTTGGAATGCTCTTTGGTCATAGTTTTCAATCAGATTCACAGCCTGATCATAAGAGGGAAATGTTGATGTGTCTGAATAGTTTTGCAAAACACATTTTTGGGGACACATGCCAAACTCGTCTAGTTATGTATTAACATGGGAAAGTTCGGAGAACACACATGAAATGAAACAAAATAATCAAAATCTGAGGCCATGGTTCTCAGCAGGAAGCCTCCTCTGGGTAGGGAATGAGGCTTTACCCCAGGTGAAGGAGTTCAAGTATCTCTGGGTCTTATTCGCGTGTGAGGGTTAAATGGAGCGGGAGATTGGCCGGAGAATCAGAGCAGCGGGGACGGTATTGCATTCGCTTTACTGCACCGTTGTGACGAAAAGAGAGCTGAGACGGAAGGCAAAGCTCTCGATATACCGGTCAATTTTCGTTCCTACCCTCACCTATGGTCATGAAGGCATGGTCCGAAAGAACTAGATCACGGGTACAAGCGGCTGAAATGAGTTCTCAGAAGGCTGGCATCTCCTTTAGAAATGAGGGTGAGAAGCTCAGTCATCCGTAGAGCTGCTGCTTCTCAGCATTGCAAGGACCCAGTTGAGGTGGTTCGGGCATCTGGTAAGGATGCCCCCCAGGATGGCTCCCTAGGATGTCTCCCTAGGAAGGTGTTCCAGGCACATCCAGCTGGGAGGAAACCTTGGAGTAGGCCCAGGACTAGGTGGAGAGATTATATTTAGACACTGGTCTGGGAATGTCTTGGGATCCCCCAGTCAGAGCTGGCAAATATAGCTTGAATAAGGGAAGTTTGGGGTCCTTCGAAAGATTATATGTCCGAAAAGATTTTTAACATTAGGAAATGTACAAAGATTAAATCAACTAAAGCTGTAACGAGCCTGCCTGAAAGAAAACAAGCTTTAAAAATAAAGATGTAAAAAACAGGGAAAAAAACTACTCCCACTGTGAAGTACGGTGGTGGATCTCTAATCGTTTTCTTTCATTTGTTTTTTATTTAACCAGGAAGAGGACTCATTAAGACAAAAAATGTCTGTTACAGGAGTGTCCTGGTCAAGATGGGCATAAACAAACAAAACCTTAATTAAAACATACAACATTAGGAAATCAAAATACAGCACCCAAACCATCCAGTGGCAATAAATAACCAAATAAATACAGCATCACTAAAATAACAAAAAATGAGTATTAGCACTGACAACTAGATAGGCCCTCCTACGATATTTAAAAAACCCATTCACAATTTTTGAATGGGTTGTTTCACAATCCCCTCCAGGGTGCGGTTATACCTATTGCTAGTACACTTTTTTCTACCACATCTTTTCCTTCCCTTCGCCTCTATTAATGTGCTTGGTCCCAGCTCTGTGAAGAGCCGGCCTCTTTAGCAATGACCTTTTGTGTCTTGCCCTTCTTGTGCAAGGTGTCATTGGTCGTCTTTTGGACTGCTGTCAAGTCAGCAGTCTTCCCTGTGATCGTGTAGCCTGCAGAACTAGACTGAGAGACCATTTAAAGGCCTTTGCACGTGTTTTGAGTTAATTCGCTGATTACAGTGTGGCGCCGGGTGTCTTTAATATTGAACCTTTTCACAATATTCTAATTTTCTGAGATACTGATTTGGGGGTTTTCATTAGTTATCAGTTACAATCATCAAACTTAAAAGGAATGAACACTTGAAATATATCCGTCTGTATGGAATGAATGTATACATTATACAAGTATCACTTTTTGAATGGAATTACTGAAATAAATAAACTTTTTTATGATATTCTAATTATACGACCAGCACCTGTATACTTATTTAAACAATATGGGATCTCCTTTTAACTAATGAAGCACAAAGGCTGATTTCCAAATCAATGGATTTTTTTGGATTTAAACAAAAGATAAAAATATAAGAAAGATGGTGCAAAACAATCAGCAGCAAGCTTTAAAAAGAAAGGATCTAAATGATCAGGACCAGCTGATTTATTTGAATTCATAGATGAGGACTTTATGCCCACCTTTGTTTGAATTTGTTTAAAACCAAACATCTGATTGCTGATGTGATGAACTTCAGCAAACAGCATTTTCAAGTATTGGGCAGGTATGGATTAGATTTAAATATGAACAGAAATAACAAAATGCTCATTAAAACAATCAAGCATAATTGAGTCTTTGACAATGTGAGGAAGGTCTGAAGCATTTTTATGTTTTATCTAAAAATGTAACCTCTTCCCATAACCTCCTTGGACTGGTTTCCTTCCAAAAGCCCCGGGAACCTGGTTAGGATACCTGGCATCATGGACACTGTCAAGTACCAAGAGATTGTAGAACAATCCAATCATTTTGACATATTTTTAATAAAAATATTTATTTAATAATTATTTTCTTTAACAATATTATTATTTAAAGGATAGTTCTCATACTGTTTTGTCTGTGTAAGGTCAAGCTAATAAACAAAACATTTTTATAACCTTTTTGCTGGCCTTTACCAAGGTTTCCCATAAACAGGGCCCCTTCCTCTTTGTGGTAATGTAATGGTTGTCTCCATAATGCTCACTTCTGGCCCATCAAAAAGCGAGACACGTTCTCATAGACTACAAACGTGATACAGCAGGCTGGGGTGACACGGATCAGGTTGGGAACAATGCCTTTATAGAACCCTACAGCTCCCTCATTCCTGTGTAGGAGAAAGCAAAATAAAGAACCAGTTCAGCATTGGAACTGGCCATAGCAAGCTTTAACATGATTATAAAGGTTTAACTAAAAGCTACACTAGAGGCATAAAGAATGTGGTTTTGCCACCAGTCATTGAGCCCTATATAAATAGTAAGCATACTTGCTTTTGTTTCTATACAGTACTTTAAAAGCTTGAATGTGAAATCAAACAAATACTGTGTGTTTTATGTATAGATTCTCCAGCTGTTAGCTGGTCTACACAGCTGCCTCCAATGCATGTATACTGCTGCAGCATGAATTAGTATCTGCCCCACCGCCCTTTCAGCAAATATCCCACACTGAAGATGACTTCCTTGGCATACCAGAATGTCTGTTTGTGATTGCGGAGTCCACCAATGCTTTCCTTTTTAATAATGTCCTGTTGTTTTTGGTCATCTTAAGATTTTGGCTATGTATATGATAGATTGATCTGACATTTTCCTCATACAGGATTCCTTTATTAATACCCCTTTTTTGTCTTCATAGACAACAATAACTGACTTCAAAGAATTAAGACAAAACATTGTTACCCGTAAAATCCCTGCACACATTTTAATGGAACATACCTAACTAATGAAAAACACCAGTCAACTTTTGGTTAGTAAAAATTTTCATTGTTGGCACAGTAAACCGTATTGACCTTACCTCCATGTCCTCTTCACAACATCCAGGACTCCATTGTATTTATTATACTGGTCCTGCAAGCGAGCCCGCACTACCTGGTAGGGGTACGTAGCAGCTACAGCAAAAACTTTGGATAGAGCTGCCATTGTAATGTATTCCAATGGATTCTGTTCAGTCCAGGAGAAAGAGTGAAATGGTTTGGAGGGGTTAATAACGGTGTCACTCCTTTCACAAGCGTTACAAAAAAAATCCAGAAAACCTGCAACACTTTTATGCGTTATTGTGAGTGAGTCAAAGGTGTATTCTCATACTGTGATGATAAAGCCATTAACATCAGGACTGTTGTATAAGTCCATGTCTTTTGTCACTTTGAACTCACCAGTTTCGTTTCTGAAGGCATTTTCTTGTATTTATTGTAGTCTCTTTTCAGTTCCTCATAAGCCATAAACTGCAATGCCCCATGCGATGTGCCAAATAAGCCAGGAACAAACCCCTGGAAAATTAAATACTTTACATTTAAGCCATTTCGGGTCCTAATTTATACATGTCAAATATACTTTTGTTTTAGCAGCAATGGAAACATTTTATACAATCCTCCAATCCACTTGATATGATCTCACCATTAAATGATAATGGCTCTCCCATTTACCAAATATTTTCATGTGACCCTACATAAACATTTGAAGAACATAAGTGGCCATATACCCAAAATAACAATTAAAATCAGTGCTTAAGGTAATTTTAAATTACAAATTGTCTGACCACATGAGGGCAATAGTGTAGGAGCTGGGGATCTCCTATTGGAATGTACACTAATGTTCAAAAGTTTGGGTCACTTAGCAATGTTCTTATTTAAGAAAAGCATTGTTTCCATTAAAATGACATCAAAATATTCCGAAATACAGCGTGGATATTGTTATTGTTGTAAATGACTATTGTGCCTAGAAATGGCAGATTTTCTATGGAATATCTACCTACAGTATGATTTCAGAGGTCCATTATCAGCCTCAATCACTCATGTTCCAATGGCACTTTGTGTTTGCTAATAAAGTTAATCATTTAAAGGCAAATTGATCCTCAGAAAACCCTTTGTGATTATGTTAGCACTGCTGAAAACTGCAGTGCTGATTACAGAAGCAATAAAGCTGGCCTTCTTTAGAAATGTTCAGTATTTGGAGCATCCGCCATTGTGGTTTTAATTATGGTCTCAAAATGACAAGAAACAAATATTTTTTTTCTCAAACTCGTCAGTGTATTCTTGTTCTGAGAAATGAAGGCTATTCCTTACGAGACATTGCCAAGAAATTGAAGATGTGTACTACTCTCTTCACAGAACAGCCAAAACTGGCTATAACCAGAATACAAAGTGGAATACAAAGCCCCGCTGCACAACTGAGCATGAGGACAATTACAATAGCGAGTCTAGTATGAAAAAACGAACGCCTCACAGGTCCTCAACTGGCAGCTTCATTAAATAGCTATCTTGCTACTGTAAATTCTAAATGAATGTTGCACACAATGCATGTACGATACCAAAGTTTTGGTCAAATATTGTTATTATTGTATATATTCAGCAGATAATGTTAGGAAGCTTTGGTAAATGGAAAAAAATATTGCCTAGATACTGCTATTTGTGCCCCCATCCCTTACACAAAAGCTTACCTTGTACAATCCAGGAAGACCCTCATGGCGATAGATCTTCACCAGGGCATCGATCATCCCCTTATACTCTTTCTTAGATGGATCAGTGTGATACTGCAGCAGCATTCGAGTCTTTGTCACCCAGATAGGGTTGGTTAGGGTGAGCGTTAGTACCCCTGAAAGGTGATGAAGAAAACAGATGAGTTTTAGAGCTAACAATGCGTGTGATTCATGTAAATGCACCACACACCCACACACTTGCAAATGTGTACAACAAAATAAACCAAACTAAAAGTTATTTGTAAATGTAGGTAATTTTCTCATTTTCTATTATGCTGTTTGTGTAATCTGAAACAAAGTTTATTTGTTTCCATTGTTAGTTACTCCCATAGGGTTAATACCGCCCAAATCCTAATGGACTTTATAAGCTCAATCACATCCCAGATTTAACAAATTAATCTGGTGACTTGTGAAAATTATTATCTTAATGAAATACTGGATTTTTTTGTTCAGTGGTTCCAAACATCCCACCAAAACATGATGTCATTTAACAACCAATGTTTAAATATAATTAAGGCTATGACAGTCTATGAAATTTTTTTTTTGCTTTATTTGAAAACAAAGTAAAATATAAACAGCAATATACAGCTCCAGAATTCTTTAAGAGACCACTGCACCTTTTTCTTTCCTTTCCAAAAATGGCTTTGAGTGAGGAACAGAAGGGTTAAAAGAGACCACTGCAAATTGAACGCTTCTGTTCCTCACTCAAATATTTTTGTTTCAACTTTTTTGGAAAGGGAAGAAAAAGGCATAGTGGTCTCTAATTTTTTTCCGGAGCTGTAAATGTACCCGAGGCAGCAGCTTATACTGCGTAACCATCCTAGGCCACAGTCTGATGATATTTTGATACGAAGACAATGTAGGTATGGTTTGAAAATGAATTAAATGCATTAGAAAGGAATTGGGATTTGCAGAAGATCTTCACGCAACTGTTGTTTATGTAGAAAACAATTTACTGACGATGTTCGTTCCCCTGTGTAACATAGTGTCTTGACATTAGATCATTTTACCAAACATTTGAATTCAGCTAGACACCATTAAGCAACGTTTTATTTTAATGAATTTGCAGTTTTTTTATGAAAGGTTTACTATATTGATAAAGGCCTTTTCCACTGGCAGCTTGAATTGCTTAAAAGCCAGTAGTACTACTATCTTACTACCAGGGAATGATCATGAGAATTTAAGCCATAGTAGTGAGACTGTAAAATGAACTTTACACTGATTGAACAAAGGTAGCTGCAGCTCGACAGACAACCATTGACATCTGCACCTAATGGGTTGTGCCTAAATTAGCTAATAATTTTAACCTAGCTAGCATGCTGTATTTCATGGCACAACAACGTTAATTTTTCGATCATATGTGAATGACACTTATGAAATAACTATTAATATAGTTGTCAATCTCGGGGTGAGACACATGGCTAGATGATAATATGATGACCACATGAATAATAAAAGGTTTAAAAACCCTGTTCTTTGAGAACTGAATTTTTCCATCCTTCCCTGTATGTCACATGATGTAACCCATTGAGGTGTGTTTGTTTTACATAGTAAATGTGCTGCACTGAGCTTTGTGTCTGGTCTCTGTCGTTTCTTGAAGCCACCTGGTTCAATTATAGGAATAAGTGCAACTTATCATTGTTTTCTATGTTGCATGTTATGAAATGGTACAGAACAATTGTCTAATGTTAAAGTGAAAAACAACATTAGCTATTGGGCAGTTCATAAAAGGAGGAAAGAGTGAGGCAAGAGATTTAATCTGACTAATGTTGTAAATAATCACCAATAGCGTCCTGAGATAGATATTTTTTGGAAAAGACATTGTAACGTAAACAAGCCCTTCGTTCCAGTCCTGCTTTCTTCTGGGGAGTACCATATTCTATTAAAAATGCTTGCATAATTTCTAATGGAGTAATATATTTTTTTGTAAATCCAAGCTGCTAGCAGAGAAATTAAAATGGAATACACAAGTTCATCAAGACAGTACTAACCTGCTTGGGTGGCTGAAAGCAGGTGTTCTGTGGCACTCAGTTCTGACTGACGACCTTCTTTTGTGTACGCCTTGATGGCATTGTAACTGTAAGGGAATTAAACACAGGGAATATGCCTTCATTTTCTGTTCCATCTAGTTCAGCAAACACCAACCCTCAACAAATGCTATTCCAAAAGTAATCTGTGCTCTGGCACAAGTCTCATACTTGTCATTCCTAAGACCCACAATTTAGCAGTCATTCATTTCATTTTTCTAGTGCCTGGAACAAAACCCTTACATTATACAGTGCTGTCCCAAACTACAAAAGAAGCTTGGGTTTAATCCTGTTTTTAAAACATGTATTTGTCCATGAAATAGGATTGTTAATGCTGCATGTGGGGGCAGGACACAGGCACAAGGTGAACAGAGGACGTTAACATTGTAACACAAAGGTAACAGAACTTAAGATGTATGTTATTACAAAATGTCTTTGTTTAGTCAGTAGGATCACAACAATCAATTGACTTGAATGGTTCAGATCAACACCTCACTCCTTCAAACTATGCAATATGATCAATGCACCTATTGAGCAACAAATCTATCTGTATGTGACTTGCTATATAATGGAAATTAATGTTTACGTGTATTTCCCTTGTTTACAGTTTGTTAATATTTTTACATTATCTTTTCTGATTTATCCTGTCCTCTTGCAATTTGGCCTTTAGCCAGGTCCTAACAGGAACTTACAATTGGTTGTCAACTGACTTACCTAGTTAACCAATGACAAAAAAAGGAATAAAGCTTCCTTTGTGACTTAAGTATTACAGAAGAATTAAAAGGTCTGGTAAACGTTCCACTAACTAATGCATGGACTCAATCTCTGAATGTTCTAGGCGGGGTCAAAACATGTAGAAACATAGAGCGGTGTTGCTCACCAATGACAATATTTTGTTAAGTGAATCTCTTCCCAATGGAAACGATCTCATGCAACATAATGCAAATTCAGTGGATATGAATTTACAGACAGTGGTTGTCTAAAATACTGCCTATAGCCACATCCACAGACACACACCTCAGAAAAATCAAGGGAAATCATAAATCACACATCGGGTCTCCATGAAGGAATTCAATTAATGATCAAGATCTTTACTGTACATTGTGTAATTCGTTGAGAACAAAGGGACATAACAACAGAAACCAAAATCAACCAATTGAGGCCTGGATATAAACTCACATCGAAAATCTATAATTGCAAACACAGACGGTTCCAGCTTATCTGAATTTCATCACGTTAACTCACAATGTGGCTCAGTATATTGTATGGCCCGCAAGTGACTGAATGCCCTCTTAACAATGTCTGGGCATACTCCTGATGAGACTGCGTCATCGGATGTACCGAAACATTCAGGTCGGATTCAGGTCTGGGAAACGTGAGGGACAGTCAATGACATCAATGCCTTTGTCGTCTAGGAACTGCCTAAACACTCTGGCCACGTGGCCAGGCATTATCCTGCACTAGGAGGAACCCATGGCCAACTGCAACTGCGTAAGATCTGACTATGGGTCTGAAGAGTTCATCCCGGCACCTAACAGCAGTCAGGTTACCATTGGCTAGCACATGGACGTTTATGCGACCCCAGACCATTACTGACCCACCATCAAACCGGTCATGCTGGATGATGTTGCGGGCAGCATAACATTCACCAGTGTCTCCAGACTCTGCCACATCTGTCACATGCTCAGTATGAACCTGCTATCATCTGTGAAGAGAACTGGGCACCAGTGGTGGACAGGACAATTCTGGTGTTCTCTGGCGAATGCCAACAGTTGCACAGTGCTAGGCTGTGAGCACAGATTCCACTAGAGGACGTTGAGCCCTAATGCCATCCTCATGGAGTCTGCTTCTGACAGTTTGGTCAGAAACATGCACACCAGTAGCCGCTTGAGGTCATTTTGTTAGCAAAGCTTTTTGAGATGGCACCAATATGTGTGCCATCCCGGAGGACTGGGCGGCCTGTGCAACCGGAATGGGCTGCAGGTACCGCTTCATGCTACCAATAGTGGAAAGGACACTAGCTAAATTAAAGAAAAATCAGTCAGGAAAGATAAGGTGAAAGCTATTGTCTGTGGCCACCACCTGCAACCTCCATTTTTGGGGGGGTTTCTTGCAGGTTCCTAATCACTGCACCTGTTGTCACGTATTCGCACCAAAAGAATTATGCATCAAAACTGGACAGATTGATATCCCTCAAATGTAATCGACTTTGCATTATACAGTCATGATTGTGTTCCATCAATTTTTTTGAGCAGTGTACATTCAGATTTCTAAAAACCCATATGAAAAATGAAAAATTGAGAACATTTGTAGAGCCACTTTATTGACAGGAGATATTGTGGGAGGTGCTGTGGGATTATGGGGTGAGGAGGTCCCTCCTTAGGGCTATCCAATCCCGGTAAGTCCAAAGGGAGAGCTGTGTTCAGGTTTTCGGTAGTAAGTTGGACTCGTTCCAGGTGGTGGTTGGCCTCTGCCACGGCTGCCCTTTGTCACCAATTCTGTTTGTAATGTTCATGGACAGGATAGAGGCGTAGTTGGGTTGGGGAGGGGTTGCAGTTCGGTGGGCTGGGGATCTCATTGCTGCTTTTTGCAGATGATGCGGTCCTGATGGCATCATCAGTCTGTGTATCGACACTCTCATCCTGAACTCGAAGCTCTGCTGCATTGTGGGAGTTTTGACGTGCTGTACGCTGCTTGCTGTTACCTACCCGAAGCTAAGTACCATTATTATGCCTTTTCACTGCACTTGTTGTAGCCACTTCATGAAGGAGAACTGTCGTCTTCAGTTAAAGATAGCAGAGTTAGAGGCTCGGCTTCAGACGCAAATGTCAGGTAAGGATTATGTTAGTGTAGAAATGGGAAAAACTGCGTCTGTGCCACCAGGAAGAAACGCTAGTACTGTTAGCCCCCCGGCACAGCTTTCGCAGCCGGGCAAGAACTTTCTCTTGGTCACTGGGAAGAAATGCCATCGACCAGTTAAACCTGGGTCACTGCTAGAGCCGACTGAAATTTTCAACAGGTTTTCCCCACTGGAGTCGGAGTCAAGACCCGAGCCGTCTTTGGAGGGGAATGATCGACAGGCATTTTCTACCGGTGGCCTGGAAAAACTGAAAACTTTAGTTATCGGCGACTCCATTACCCGCAGTATTAGACTAAAGAATCAGCCGGCGATCGTACACTGTTTACCGG